>APFE031297892.1:0-17784 GCA_000404065.3 Pinus taeda
TTTAAAATAAAATTTGATAAATAAATTGCTTATTTAAGATGGGATTTTAAAGGTAAATTAAAGGTAAATTGTCCATAATATTGTTGAGAATTATAATTTTCTATTAATCTTACTCATTTAATATTTGGAGAATTATAATATTTTGTTATTTCTACCTTGTTTGTCTAAATTTAATAAAGAAATTTCTTATCAAATGTATTAAAATTTTTGTTTTGATAAATTTGTTTAAAACATATTATTAAATTTTCAAAGTAATTAAATTTCCTACTTATTAGATCTTTTTCATCATTCCTTGGAACACTTTCATCTACCTTTGCATGTATGAAAACACACCAATTATTATATTAATGACAGTGACATTATTTTCCAGATTTATGAGCCGAATTTATTTATAGATTAAAAAATATATTTTAAATAACTAAAATATATTATTCTCATCAAAATTTTATCACTAAATTGGACAATCAGATATACACATTTTTTTAATAAATCAAATTAATTTATACATTTTAAATAAAACTAAAATGGAAAAATAATCAAAATTATATCGTTAAATTTAGCTTTTTTTCTTTTTTGATCTCTTCTAAGAATTTGAAGATAGCCAAAAAAAAAAAAAAAATACACAATAAGTATATCAGTAGGTAATATCCAAGGAGATGTATATCTCATTTACTGCACAGGTGGGAATCGAATCTCCGCCAATGGTGGTACTCTCCTACCTGACGAAAGTATGATCAATACAACATTTTCTGGTCAAATACATTCTTTGGCAGGGATTCAGATGGACTCCACCCGTATATATGCAGCCCCTGCACATTCTTTGACAGGGATTCAGATGGATTCCACCGGTATTTATGCAGCCCCTGCACCTTAAATATACGTAATCCGAATGGATGGATTCAGTAGGGATGGGCCAGACACTATAGCCTTCTACCGTGTACACGTAAAATGACGTCATTGTTGATGAATGATTTAACGAGATTTGTTTAAAAGCTCCAGTAACAAAATCTCCTGGAACTTCATTTTACTGAAGAAAAACTAAACAGAATGGTTAGTTCTGCTATTGTGATTGTGATTTTGTTGTTACAAATATTAAACACCACACCACACAATAAGTTAATGATAATTTTACTAACTTTCCATCAATATTCAATGATAAAACTATTGTTTGACTTGGACATAGTATGCCCTTACCCATAATCAATATTTTATCAACATGAAAGGTTGCTTTCACTGATCCTCTGCACCAAAGAATAAATCTTTGTCACTCACAGTAAATATTAACTGTAAGGATAGATCTGGCCGTATATAATCTCTGGTATTTTGTGTTGTCTGCATCAAAAGATTATAGACCCCTGTTTGTATATAGTCATGGATGGATGGACGGACTGGACCTGCTTTGTGCTGTCTACTCTGTAAGTACAGAGAGTTGGTGGTCTGTACTGGCCTGCAATATTGCAATACCAATACTTACTCCAAAGAAATTGCCCACTGACAGGATATTGCCATTATTTTTTCTCTGCAAGGACCATTACCCCATTGCAACTTTACATCTTTTTGGTTAATCCTCAGGCACGGCCCCTTAAACCCACCCACGAAGAAAGCTAACAACACCATTGGTAGATACCTTGTAAGTGAGTACAATCAAGAAGGCAAGGCAGTCGAAGCAGTACGAAGGAGGAGGACTGTTTCGAATCCGAGGCAGAGGTGAAGTATGATGATAAATGGGTACAC
Source organism: Pinus taeda (assembly GCA_000404065.3). Lineage (NCBI taxonomy): Eukaryota > Viridiplantae > Streptophyta > Pinopsida > Pinales > Pinaceae > Pinus > Pinus taeda. The sequence goes on from APFE031297892.1 coordinate 1,735, forward strand.
GAAATATATGCAACTTTTGCTGAAAATTGCGTGGACTACGCGCTGTCCTCTGTCCTCTGCAATAGATGCGTCCTCTTTCATGCCCAAACAGTCGATTCAGGGCTTTAGGGTTTGTCACCATACTGTAACTATGCATTGGAACTGTAGATTCAATTGATAATGATAGAATTCCGACACGGATCCAGACCACATAATTTTCTCAAAGATTTGGATGGGTTTTTGTTTCAGTACTTCAAGATTTGGATGGGTTGTGTTCGCTGGGATTCACTATTCATATCGTAATGGGCAATACCTGTGTTCAGTCCTGTAATATCCTCTTTTAGCCTAATTTAATGAAACCTCTGTTCTATCTTCCGTATCTATGTATATATATATACTCCATTAAAGTGATTCTGACTGCTGCGAAATTTTCTGTAACTCCTTCCACTTCAGTGATATTTTAATATAGCATAAACCAAACGTGCTTGGTTGGGTATGTATGGATTGAATGTAAGTTTCACCAGAGTGGCTATTACGAAATATTAAAAATTAGACTACGGATATCAATTCTCCAGAAGCTACCTGTACATCCAATGCAGAGTATATTCTTGTCATTGTCGAAACAGTGAGATCCATGAGCCACATTTTCATCATAGGTGGAAAATAAGGACAAATTGCTGTCTGTTTTAGATTTATTTGTTATTGGTAGTGCATCCAGGACCTTGTAGCAGGTATGGTCGAATCAAGCTGTGAGGTTTTGATCGTTCCTCCCCAGTTATGGAGCCCACTTGTTAAAACCGAATTCGCAATGTACTAACCAAAATGTTGTGATAAGCTCTCCGCGTGCCTGTAGCATTTGTGTTTACAGGGCTGTTTTCTCAGGGATTGCGTTGAACCAAAGTATAATTAGATTGTAGTTTTGAATATTTTGAAAATTTGATAAAAATGAGAGCATATATACTGTTATAAATCTTTATCATGTTATTGGTGAGAATTTAATTTGGGCCCGGAATAATCCATTCTTACTGATAATTGTAATTACTTGATAATTGTAATTGAATTTTTATGGGTTACTGATAATTGTAATTACTTGATAATTGTAATTGAATTTTTATGGGAGATTTTTATAAGTCTTTCTCCACCACCTCAAAAACACTGAATTAACATCATATAATTGTACATATAACCAGCATAGATTCATTTTAAGATTTCTTTAAGTGCAAATTTCTTTAAAGTGCAAAATATAATATGTTATTTTTATTGTTTAAATTGTATTTTTGAATGCTAAATACAATATATATGAGACCAAATAAATGTTTTAACCATAAAACTTCTTTTTGTGTGATATATACATAATTTTTTTAAAATGATATATAATATATATGTAATCGACATTAAAATATTTTACACCAGCTTAAATCCATTTTCTTTAAAGTGCAAAATATAACATGTTATTTTTTATTGTTTAAATTGTATTTTTGAATGCTAAATACAGTATATATGAGACCAAATAAATGTTTTAATCATAAAACTTTTTTTTTTTTTTTGTGATATATATATATAACTTTTTTTAAAATGATATATAATATATATGTAATTAACATTAAAATATTTTACACTAGCCTAAATCCATCTTAACATCTTAACTCCAGATCTCTCAAGAGGGATCAAATCTCTTTGGGTGCAAACCTTTTTTTTGAGTACAAAACTTGAAGAAATGTTTGCACTTTGAGAGATTTGATCCCATTAGTGCAAACCTCTCTTTTTAGTGCAAAACTTAGAAATGTTTGCACCTTGAGAGATTTTATCCCACTCTGCCCTTAATAGACCGTGAGCTAAGATGGACCTAGGCTAGTTTGAGTAGTGTGAGACCAAAGAAAATCTAAAGAACATATGATTAATTTTATCAATAATATGTAAATTTATTTAATATTAATATAATCATTTTAAATATACTAAATATGTTTGAGATTAATTTAGTCATTTTAATTTTAAATTTGCTTAGTTACTTCAATTTGTTGAGATGATAAATATTGTTAATACCTTTAATGATGAAAAATGATGAAATAAATTTTTTGAATGTGAAGTGACAATGTAATAATATTGAATGACATAAAATGTGAATAATAAGAATATAGCGGATTACAAATAGTCTTAATTGTGATTAATCTCAAACTATTTTCTTCTACTATTTTTATTGTCACCCTTGTTACTTTTGTCATCTCATATCCATTATATGAAAATGATAGGCTAAATGGTAAACCATTTAAATCTTTAGCTTCAACGTAGTAAACATCATATCTTGTCTCTTTTTATCTCCAATATTAATAGGTTGAATTACTATAACACAAAAGTCAATGTACATTGTTAATAATTTTTTGTGCTTAATCCAATCACTTTAAAATTAATGTACCATCATACATTCAATTACATCAAATTAGAAATCAACATCTACATTGAAACCAATACATCTTATGCAAGCAATCAAATAAGATTAGAAACCAACATTTACAGTGAAACCAATGCATCTAATGCAAGCAATCAAATAGGATTAGAAATCAACATTTACACTCAAATCAATGCATTGAGTGCAAATAAGCAAATCGGTAGTCTAACCAGCCTGCTTTTTTGCCCTGAAAATCATGAAAATTCTGGCAAGGATTTTTGTAAATCTAAGCATTAGAAATCAACATTTACACTAAAATCAAGCAAAGTTGTAGTTTTGCTTGAAAATCATGAAAATTATGGCAAGGATTTTTGTAAATCCAAGGAGTAGAAATCAACATTTACACTCAAATCAATGCATTGAGTGCAACTAAGCAAAGTCGTAGTTTTGCCTTGAAAATCATGAAAATTATGGCAAGGATTTTTGTAAATCCAAGGAGTAGAAATCATCATTTACCCTCAAATCAATGCATTGAGTGCAAGTAAGCAAAGTTGTAGTCTAACTAGCCTGCTTTTTTGCCCTAAAAATCATGAAAATTCTGGCAAGGTTTTTTGTAATAGTTGTCAAACTTCAAGATTTTGGGTGCTCAGAGGTTTTTGATGGTGTTGAATCCATTTCCACCATCAAAAACATGATTCAAACACTGCTACTGCCAGATTTCTTGAATTTTTTGGACCGATTCCGACCACTTTTGACCGTCTGGGTAATTCCTCCGACTCGGTAGCCTTCTTCGTAAGCAAATATGATTATAAACCAACATCTACATTGAAATCAATGCATCTAATGCAATCAATCAGATATGATTAGAAATCACCATCTACACTAAAACCAATGCCTTTAGTGCAATCAATCAAATAGGATTAGAAATCATCTACATTGAAATCAATGCATCTAGTGTAAACAATCAAATATTATTAGAAATAACATCTACAAATCAATGCATCTAGTGCAAGCAATCAAATAGGATTAGAAATCACCATCTACACTGAAATCAATGCATTTAGTGCAAACAATCAAATATGATTAGAAATCATCTACATTGAAATCAATGCATCTAGTGCTAGCAATCAAATATCATTAGAAATCAATATCTACACTAAAATCAATGCATCTAGTGCAAGCAATCAAATAGGATCAGAAACCATCATCTACACTAAAATCAATGCATCTAGTGCAAGAAATATTCTTCCCTCTCCTCCCCTTCCACCTCTCATTCTTTGTCTCTTTATCTCACCCCCCCAAACATACATGCTCTCTCACTCCATATCTACCAATCTCTCTGTCCTCCCTCACTCTCTCCATCTCTCTCTTCTTCCATCTCTTCACTTTCCATTTGTATCTCTATCTCCCTTTGTCTCTCTATATCCCCCCAAAAACATACACTCCCTTTCTCCAATCTATTTATCTATCCCTCCCTCCTCCTCTCCCTCTCTCTCTCTCTCTCTCTCTCCCCCTTCTCTCCCTCTCACCCGCTTCTATCTCTCTTTCCCTCTTGTTATCCTATCTCCCTCTCTCTCCATCTTCATTATCACTCCCTCTCTTTCTCTCTCTATTTCTTTCTTCTTACCTCCCTCTCTCCCCCTCCAACTCCATCTCTCTTTCCCTCCCTCTCCACTCTCTCACATCCTCTCTCTCTCTCTTCCTTCCTCTCTCTCCCTTTCCCTCCCATCTCCCCCCCCCACCTCTCTTCACCCTCCAACTCTGTTACTATATCCCTCCCTCTCTCCTCTCTCCTTCTCTCCCACATTTTTTCCATCTCTCCTCCTTTGTCTCTTTATCTCACCCACAAACATACACATACTCTCTCCATCTCTCCCTTGTCACTCACTCTCTATGTATTTCTTCTTCCCCCTCCAACTCCATCTCCCTATCCTTCCCTCTCTCCCAAGTCGAATCTCTCGTACTTCCTCTCTCCCCTTTTCTCTCCTACCCCACTCTCTCTTCCCCCATCACTCTCTCTCTTTCTCTCTCTGTTTACCCTCCAATTCTCTGTCTTCCCCTGTCACTCTCCTCATCTCTCTCAATTCTCATCTCTCATTCTTCCTCTCTCCCCCTTTCTCTCCTACCTCCCTCTCTCTTCCCCCATCACTCTCTCTCTCCCTCTCTTTTCCCTCCAATCCTCTCTCTTCGCTCATCTCTCTCTCTCTCTCTCTCCAAGTATGTTTCTATATCCTTCTCTCCCCCCTTCTCTCTATCTCTCCTTATTTGTCTCTTTATCTCACCCCTAAACGTACACTCTCTCTCTCCATCTCTCCCTTGTCACTCCTTTCCTCTCTCCACTTCTCATTCTGTATTTCTTCTTCCCTCCCTCTCTCCTCCTCCAACTCCATCTCTCTATCCCTCCCTCCTCCCCCCTTTCTCTCTTAGCTCCCTCTCTCTTCCCCCATCTCTCTCTCTCTTTGCCCTCCAATCCTCTCTCTCTCTCTCTCTCTCTCTCTCTCCATCTTTGTGTCTTCCTCTCCCTCTCTTACCCTTCTCTACCTCTCTCACTCCTCTCCCCCCCTCTCTCTCTCCATTCCTCCTTTCCCCTCTCATTTCGTTTATCTCTGTCTCTCTCTTGTTACCCCCTATCTCTTCACCTCTATCATTCTATGTCTTTGTTCTTCCCTCCCATATATATCTAGAGTTAATATATATCATGATATATTAAAATATATTATAGTATAACAAATTTAATATGTATTATGCCAAGTTATAAATTTTAATTAATATATATTATAATATATTAATATGAATTTATATTAATAATAATATTATTAATATTAGGGTTAATAATGTTTTTTTGCATTGTATTAATAATAATTTGGCCCATAGACTTAAGATAAAAAAAACGTCTTTTTTGAGTGTTAGTAAGTATGAAGAAGTTTATCCAGTAAATATAAAAATATGTTTTATTTATTTACCATACCTCTAGTTTATTTATGTTTATATTTATTTATCATATCTCTTTTTATTTACAATGGTATTTGGCCCATAAACTTGGTATATAATTAGATGTTGATTTTTAATCCTATTTGATGATTTTTATTTATTTACAATACCTCTTTTATATTTATTTATTTACCATATCTTTTTTATAAATATGATATTTGGCCCATGGTATTAATAATTATTTGTCATGTGGCATTTGGCCCATACGCTTCACCTAAATAAGTTGTTTTTTTTTAACCTCTGTTTTGAGTTTTCGTAAATATAAAGAAATTTATAAAGTAAATATAAGAGGTTTTATTTATTTACCATACCTCTAGTTTATATATTTATATTTATTTACCCTATATCTTTTTTGAGTGTTTGTAAAGCTCTTTATATTTTAAATTTATATTGTGCTTATACATAATAATAAATATAAGAGGTTTTATTTATTTACCATCCCGCTGGAGTAAATATAACAAAAGGGTTTATTATGGAGTAAATATAAAAAAGGTTTTATTTATTTTCCATACCTCTAGTTTATTTATATTATATTTATTTACCCTATATCTTTTTTGAGTGTTTGTAAAGCTCTTTATATTTTAAATTTATATTATGCTTATACATAATAATAATTAGATTGATAGGTTTGACATTAAATTAAAAATATTAAATGTTAAATGTTAAACATTACATGTTTATGCTTTTATGTGAGAACTACCCCCTTACTAGATTGTAGAGAGCTTCTCCGTAATAACATGTACATCCACACATTTTATTATGCAAATTAAAATGGTTTTTTTTTTTTTTTTAATATAATTTTAGGTATATGCCATTATTCATTTTTTTTAACATTATGGCAAACATTATTTTTCAATTAATTTTTAATTTCTATTTTTATTTTAAAGAGGACCAAATTGACAGAGAAACTTATACATCTCCTCACACTGGGTTGTAGAATAACCCTTTCAACTCAATCAAAATTGAACAACTCAAACCAATATCTTGGAAAATTATATATTATATAATAAAGCAAAATCAAACAATATCATTAAAAACGTTTCTAGGGTAGAATTGAAGTTACGCAGATATACATGTAAAATATTAAAAAAATATATTTAACAAATTAAAGGGATTGAAACGTATAATTTTTATAAAAATCAAATGAAATTTCAAATAGTATAAAAATTATTTTATTATGATTTTATTTTTTATTTTTTTTAATGCAAAATCACCCGTTAATGTTGAGATACATGTCAAAGTAGGTAGGGAGTACTTTCTTGAATACTAGTTAAAAATGTGAATGCTTATTCCTTGTGTTTGGGAAGGTGGGATTTATTATGCTCACCATTTTATCAATCGTGATATTATCATTTAGCTTAGCAGAGAAATGGAGCTAAGCTTGTAATAGCGCTTGAATTGTAGTTTTATTGTGAAATTAACTATTGATAGTTCTTGAATATGTCAACAATGAAATTTTATTGATCAATTTGCTTTGAAGCACAAAAAAGAGGTTTAATAGTTTGAGGGACTCCATTGCAAGAAGGGGATTCCTCTTTGGATTGTGCACATTGAAAGAAGAAAAAAATCTACTAAATTGAGATGTTTGTGTGAATGTAAACATAACATCTGTAGAAAATTGGGTTCAAAGAGAGTGCTTGTTTATTTTGGTGAACTCATATCCACAACTTAGAAGTGGCTTGTTATAAAAAGTGTTGATGCAACAACACCTAAAGTTAAGAGGAATGTCTCTAATACATAATTACTTGGTATAACTCAGGATTAAAAATCAAAGTTTTTTTTTTTTTAATATAAAAGTGGTAGAGGGAGCGTCCAAGATTTGCATAGCAGAAGTTGTTTAAGAAAGAGCACCTAGGTAAGGGAGCCATAAAGTAGTTGATCAACTTATGGTTGAGCTAAGGTACGAAGCTCAACATGTGTTGAAGTACCAACATGGTACAATTGTTTATGGCACAACCAGTTATTGTTTGAGATAGGTCTCAAACAATGAAGTACAACTGCAAAGATTCATAGATTCTAATTGGGAAGAGAGTGTAGAAGTCATAAAGAGTTCATCAAGAGTTTGCTTCAATCTGGACTCTTGGATGAGCAAGAAGTAGACATTTGTCGCACTCAATATTGCAGAGGTAAAGTTTATTGTAGCTTGGTATGCAAGTTGAGAAGCATTGTGGCTTCAAAGCCTACTTGCAAGATTATCTTGATCAGGTGCATGTGACGACTATGATGACATGTTGAAGCATTATAAGATCTAGTACCAAGACATGGTACAAAAGGAAGTAGTGTGGCTTTTTCAGTTAAGCAGATTGCCGGCAAAGCCTTTTTCCCAGGATGGCGTTTATATACTTTGAGGACAAGCTTGGATTGATTGAGCATGTCTCTCTCAACAAGAGGGAGTGATGAAATTGCAATGCAAGGACAATTGTTACATGCCATTTTGTCGCATTTGGTCAATAGGTCTACAAACCAGATTAATCCACATCCGTGAACACCTCGTCATCATACCCACACAAAGCCCTAATCACGACTCTTCCAAATCCCTGAGATTTTAGGTCTCATTACCTCAACTCAATGCTTTTAAGGCCCAATGCACCCTGGCCCTTTAGGGACCTGCATTCAACATTAGGTTGCTCAATTCCGCACCAACACTGATCAACAATAGGTTGTCCCTTGTTGGGGGTGCATTGATTCTAGGATTTTGGGAAAAATAAAAAGAATCTCGAAGCTTCCTTTTCCAAAAGCTTCCAGGAGTTGTTTCAACAATTTACCTTGGATAAGAACTTTGAATCCTATCTGATCCTACCTTGGAGATTTCACCTCTTATCCCTTGAGCTCATCCCCCCATCAAGAGTGGATCTCAAGCCTAGATTGGTAAATGGATAAGAATTCCTAAACTACCACACTCTCCTATAAATTTGCAACCATCTAGAACATTAGGGTTTTCTTTTGGAGACTAATCATACCATCATGCTGCTACTTTGAACCTAGGAGAGTTATCAACTTCATGCATTAGGGTGACATTTAGGTGTGCTTTATGACAAGGAATGACAAGTCAACTTGGGGAGATATCTACAAGATCAAATTCTATTTTTGGTTGTAAAATCTCTCCTTTTCATATTAATACAAAGAGTATACCATTTTCCTATATGTGTTATGTTATGTTTACATTCAAATATTGCTATGCTGATCCATTGAATAAAGTGATTATATAATGCTAAATAGATGTCGTAGATCTTTGGCTTCTGTTGATTGTATGTGTAGGTTATAATTATAGAAATTAGAGCTACGATTGGAGCTTACAAGCCAAGAAGAGAGAAGAGTTTGTGACATATTCCAAGTAAGCCTCTTTCCATTCTCCAATTTCTCTAAGGGGAACTTTATATTCTTTTATTTCTGTTGTTCTAGACCAGGCCACTAGGTCTAGGGAAAACAAGGCACTCCACCTATTGATGGCAACAAGTCGCTCTTAAACTCGACACTCTCCCACTTCATCTTCATGGATGTTGGATTAGGAAATCTGCTTGTCTTTTGGTTCATCACACCATTTCAAAACCTCTGTTTTTGGTTTTGGGTCAATGCTGCCAACTCCATTCAGTGTCACCAATGTGTTCAAGAGAAGTCATTCAGTTGATATTTGATATGATACTCTTAAGCTTTCATTCCATGTTTGTCAGTCCTTAACCAACTTCACATAGATGTCATTATGTTTCAAATCATGACACCCATTTCATGTCGTTGATGGGGGATACATCAAGGCCCTCCTGCGACAGGTCGCTTCCTATCGACATCAGTTGATTATCCAAGAAGTTGACTTAGAAACTCATATTTTAGTACCTTGGGACTTGCATACTTCAATGGAAAGTTTCCTCGTTCTCGGTGATAGGTTTTCATCATTGGCCTTCGACTGACATATTCTGTGTGGTGTTTGACTTCAACTCATTTATTCACACCATATAGGTACTGTAGTACCTTGAGAACCATTAACATCATCGATGGTTTCTCTCAGATATGTTAATGACTTACATCATTGACCGGTAATCAGATAATGTCTTCCATCTTTGACTCCAACTCCTTTATTCGCATGGTTAGACTCCTTTATTTTTCTATTTGGTGGAGCTGCTTTGATGGCTTTGGATACTTCTGTTTTCACTGATTTTCCTGATGCTTACTCTCATTGCAAGAGAAGACTATGGATTTGATGATGTGAAGGATTTGAAAGGGAAGTATGCATAAGTAATGGCTACATATTATACTGTTGGAGTTGTTCATATGCAGCCTTCAGTTTAAATTTCTGCATATTTTGGAGAATTCCAAGTCGTATTTTTTTTTTTCGCAACTTGATATATAAACCCGATCCTTGATCTGAAGCTTTGTGATTATATAATTGCAAAGATGTAATATAACTCTTCATAATCACAGAGTTGCTCACAATAATCTTGAGTAAAAAGAAACCCAAGCTCAAAATCGGATCTCAAAACATGCAATTCATTTTTCATATCTTTTTTCAAACTCGAAATTGGATCTCAAAAAATGCAATTCATTTTGTCGAATCTGTTCTCAGAAAATACAAATCTACCAACCGTCTGAGGGCAAATCGATCGGCTACGAGATCTGGTCTAGACCCAAATGAAAGACAACAAATCTGAATTCCATTTTAAATAAAACTAAAATGGAAAAATAATCAAAATTATATCGTTAAATTTAGCTTTTTTTCTTTTTTGATCTCTTCTAAGAATTTGAAGATAGCAAAAATAATAAAAAAAAAATACACAATAAGTATATCAGTAGGTAATATCCAAGGAGGATGTATATCTCATTTACTGCACAGGTGGGAATCGAATCTCCGCCAATGGTGGTACTCTCCTACCTGACGAAAGTATGATCAATACAACATTTTCTGGTCAAATACATTCTTTGGCAGGGATTCAGATGGACTCCACCCGTATATATGCAGCCCCTGCACATTCTTTGACAGGGATTCAGATGGATTCCACCGGTATTTATGCAGCCCCTGCACCTTAAATATACGTAATCCGAATGGATGGATTCAGTAGGGATGGGCCAGACACTATAGCCTTCTACCGTGTACACGTAAAATGACGTCATTGTTGATGAATGATTTAACGAGATTTGTTTAAAAGCTCCAGTAACAAAATCTCCTGGAACTTCATTTTACTGAAGAAAAACTAAACAGAATGGTTAGTTCTGCTATTGTGATTGTGATTTTGTTGTTACAAATATTAAACACCACACCACACAATAAGTTAATGATAATTTTACTAACTTTCCATCAATATTCAATGATAAAACTATTGTTTGACTTGGACATAGTATGCCCTTACCCATAATCAATTTTTTATCAACATGAAAGGTTGCTTTCACTGATTCTCTGCACCAAAGAATAAATTTTTGTCACTCACAGTAAATATTAACTGTAAGGATAGATCTGGCCGTATATAATCTCTGGTATTTTGTGTTGTCTGCATCAAAAGATTATAGACCCCTGTTTGTATATAGTCATGGATGGATGGACGGACTGGACCTGCTGTGTGCTGTCTACTCTGTAAGTACACAGAGTTGGTGGTCTGTACTGGCCTGCAATATTGCAATACCAATACTTACTCCAAAGAAATTGCCCACTGACAGGATATTGCCATTATTTTTCTCTGCAAGGACCATTACCCCATTGCAACTTTACATCTTTTTGGTTAATCCTCAGGCACGGCCCCTTAAACCCACCCACGAAGAAAGCTAACAACACCATTGGTAAGATACCTTGTGAGTGAGTACAATCAAGAAGGCAAGGCAGTCGAAGCAGTACGAAGGAGGAGGACTGTTTCGAATCCGAGGCAGAGCTGAAGTATGATGATAAATGGGTACACGAAATATATGCAACTTTTGCTGAAAATTGCGTGAACTACGCGCTGTCCTCTGTCCTCTGCAATAGATGCGTCCTCTTTCATGCCCAAACAGTCGATTCAGGGCTTTAGGGTTTGTCACCATACTGTAACTATGCATTGGAACTGTAGATTCAATTGATAATGATAGAATTCCGACACGGATCCAGACCACATAATTTTCTCAAGATTTGGATGGGTTTTTGTTTCAGTACTTCAAGATTTGGATGAGTTGTGTTCGCTGGGATTCACTATTCATATCGTAATGGGCAATACCTGTGTTCAGTCCTGTAATATCCTCTTTTAGCCTAATTTAATGAAACCTCTGTTCTATCTTCCGTATCTATGTATATATATATACTCCATTAAAGTGATTCTGACTGCTGTGAAATTTTCTGTAACTCCTTCCACTTCAGTGATATTTTAATATAGCATAAACCAAACTTGCTTGGTTGGGTATATATGGATTGAATGTAAGTTTCACCAGAGTGGCTATTACGAAATATTAAAAATTAGACTACGGATTTCAATTCTCCAGAAGCTACCTGTACATCCAATGCAGAGTATGGGAAATATGGGAAAAGTAAAATTACTGCATATATTCTTGTCATTGTCAAAACAGTGAGATCCATGAGCCACATTTTCATCATAGGTGGAAAATAAGGACAAATTGCTGTCTGTTTTAGATTTATTTGTTATTGGTAGTGCATCCAGGACCTGGTAGCAGGTATGGTCGAATCAAGCTGTGAGGTTTTGATCGTTCCTCCCCAGTTATGGAGCCCACTTGTTAAAACCGAATTCGCAATGTACTAACCAAAATGTTGTGATAAGCTCTCCGCGTGCCTGTAGCAATTGTGTTTACAGGGCTGTTTTCTCAGGGATTGTGTTGAACCAAAGTATAATTAGATTGTAGTTTTGAATATTTTGAAAATTTGATAAAAATGAGAGCATATATACTGTTATAAATCTTTATGTGTGAGAATTTAATTTGGCCTTGGAAGATTCCATTCTTACTTGATAATTGTAATTGAATTTCTGTGGGAGATTTCTATTACTCTTTCTCAACTACCTCAAAAACACTGAATTAATATCATTTAATTGTATATATATTCACCATAGATTTATTTTAAGATTTCTTTATGTGCAAACTTCTTTAAAAGTGCAAAATATAATGTGTTATTTTTTATTGTTTAAATTGTATTTTTGAATGCTAAATACAATATATATGAGACCAAATAGAATGTTTTAATCAATAAAACTTTTTTTTATGTGATATATACATAATTTTTTTAAAATAATATATAATTTATATGTAATCCACATTAAACTATTTTACACCAGCTTAAATCCATCTTCTTTAAAGTGCAAAATCTTCTTTAAAGTGCAAAATATAACGTGTTATTTTTTATTGTTTAAATTGTATTTTTGAATGCTAAATACAGTGTATATGAGACCAAATAAATGTTTTAACCATAAACTTTTTTTGTGTGTGTGATATATACATAATTTTTTTAAAACGATATATAATATATATGTAATTGACATTAAAATATTTTACACTAGCCTAAATCCATCTTAACATCTTAACTCCGGATCTCTCAAGAGGGATCAAATCTCTCCAGGTGCAAACCTCTTTTTTAAGTGCAAAACTTGAAAAAATGTTTACACTTTGAGAGATTTGATCCCATTAGTGCATACCTCCTTTTTTAGTGCAAAACTTAGAAATGTTTGCACCTTGAGAGATTTGATCCCACTCGGGGCTTGATAGACCATGAGTTAAGATGGATTTAGGCTGGTTTGAGTAGTGTGCGGCCAAAGAAAATCTAAACATATGATTAATTTTATCAATAAGATGTAAATTCATTTAATATTAATATAATCATTTTAAATATGCTAAATATGTTTGAGATTAATCTAGTCATTTTAATTTTAAATTTGCTTAGTTACTTCAATTTGTTGAGATGATAAATATTGTTAATACCTTTAATGATGAAAAATGATGAAATAAAATTTTTGAATGTGAAGTGACAATGTAATAATATTGAATGATATAAAATGTGAATAATAAGAATATAGCCAATTACAAATAGTCTTAATTGTGATTAATCTCAAACTATTTTCTTCTACTATTCTTATTGTCACCCTTGTTACTTTTGTCATCTCATATCAATTATATGAAAAAGATAGGCTAAATGGTAAACCATTTAAATATTTAGCTTCAACTAGCTACTGTAGTAAACATCATATCTTGTCTCTCTTTATCTCCAATATTAATAGGTTGAATTACTATAACACAAAAGTCAATGTACATTGTTAATAATTTTTTGTGCTTAATTCAATCACTTTAAACTTAATGTACCATCATACATCCAATTACATCAAATCAGAAATCAACATCTACATTGAAATCGATGCATCTAATGCAAGCAATCAAATAAGATTAGAAACCAACATTTACACTGAAATCAATGCATCTAATGCAAGCAATCAAATAGGACTAAAAATTAACATTTACACTCAAATCAATGCATTGAGTGCAAGTAAACAAAGCGGTAGTCTAACCAGCCTCCTTTTTTGCCCTGAAAATCATGAAAATTCCGGCAAGGATTTTTGTAAATCCAAGGATTAGAAATCAACATTTACACTCAAATCAAGCAAAGTCGTAGTTTTGCCTTGAAAATCATGAAAATTATGGCAAGGATTTTTGTAAATCCAAGGAGCAGAAATCAACATTTACACTCCAATCAATGCATTGAGTACAAGTAAGCAAAGCCGTAGTTTTGCCTTGAAAATCATGAAAATTATGGCAAGGATTTTTGTAAATCCAAGGAGTAGAAATCAACATTTACACTCAAATCAATTCATTGAGTGCAAGTAAGCAAAGCCATAATTTAACTAGCCTGCTTTTTTGCCCTGAAAATCATGAAAATTTCGGCAAGGTTTTTTGTAAATCCAAGTTGTAGTTGTCAAACTTCAAGATTTTGGGTGCCCAGAGGTTTTTGATAGTGTTGAATCCATTTTCACCATCAAAAACATGATTCAAACACTGCTACTACCAGATTTCTTGAATTTTTTTGGACCGATTCCGACCACTTTTGACCGTCTGGGTAATTCCTCCGACTCGGTAGCATTCTTCATAAGCAAATATGATTATAAACCAACATCTACATTGAAATCAATGCATCTAATGCAAGCAATCAAATATGATTAGAAATCACCATCTACACTAAAATCAATGCATTTAGTGCAATCAATCAAATAGGATTAGAAATCATCTACATTGAAATCAATGCATCTAGTGCAAGCAATCAAATAGGATCAGAAATCACCATCTACACTGAAATCAAAGCATTTAGTGCAAGCAATCAAATATGATTAGAAATCATCTACATTGAAATCAATGCATCTAGTGCAAGCAATCAAATATCATTAGAAATTAACATCTACACTAAAATCAATGCATCTAGTGCAAGCAATCAAATAGGATTAGAAACCACCATCTACGCTAAAATCAATGCATCTAGTGCAAGAAATATTCTTCCCTCTCCTCCCCCTCCACCTCTCATTCTTTGTCTCTTTATCTCACCCCCCCAAACACACATGCTCTCTCACTCCATATCTATCAATCTCTCTGTCCCTCCCTCACTCTCTCCATCTCTCTCTTCTTCCCTCTCTTCACTTTCCATCTATATATCTATCTCCATTTGTCTCTCTATATCGCCCCCAAAACATACACTCTCTTTCTCCAATCTATCTATCTATCCCTCCCTCCTCCTCTCCCTCCCTCTCTCTCTCTCTTCCCCTTCTCTCCCTCTCACCCACTTCTATCTCTCTTCCTTCTTGTTGTCCTATCTCCCTCTCTCTCCATCTTCATTATCTCTCTCTCTCTCCACCTTTCTCTCTCTATTTCTTTCTTCTTACGTCCCTCTCTCCCCCTCCAACTCCATCTCTCTTTCCCTCTCTCTCCACTCTCTCACATCCTCTCTCTCTCTTCCTTCCTCTCTCTCCCTTTCTCTCCCATCTCTCTCTCCCCCTTCCCCCTCTTCACCCTCCAACTCTGTTACTATATCCCTCCGTCTCTCCTCTCTCCTTCTCTCCCCCATTCTTTCCATCTCTCCTCCTTTGTCTCTTTACCTCACCCACAAACATACACATACTCTCTCCATCTCTCCCTTGTCACTCACTCTCTATGTATTTCTTCTTCCCCCTCCAACTCCATCTCCCTATCCCTCCATCTCTCCCTCCCTCTCTCAAGTCGAATGTCTCGTACTTCCTCTCTCCCATTTTCTCTCCTACCCCCCTCTCTCTTCCCCCATCACTCTCTCTCTTTTTCTCTCTGTTTACCCTCCAATTCTCTCTCTTCCCCCGTCACTCTCCTCATCTCTCTCAAGTCTCGTCTCTCATTCTCTCTCTCTACCCCTTTCTCTCCTACCTCCCTCTCTATTCCTCCATCACTCTCTCTCTCTCTCTCTCCAAGTATGTTTCTATATCCCTCCCTCTCTCCTTCTCTCCCCCCTTCTCTCTATCTCTCCTTATTTGTCTCTTTATCTCGCCCCTAAACATACACTCTCTCTCTCCATCTCTCCCTTGTCACTTCTTCCCTCTCTCCACTTCTCGCTCTGTATTTCTTCTTCCCTCCCTCTCTCCTCCTCCAACTCCATCTCTCTATCCCTCCCTCTCTCCCCCTTTCTCTCTTACCTCCCTCTCCCTTCCCCCATCTCTCTCTCTCTCTACCCTCCAATCCTCTCACTATCTCCCTCCCTCTCTCCTTCTCTCTCTCTCTCCCCCTCCATCTTTTTG
>APFE031297892.1:18469-56703 GCA_000404065.3 Pinus taeda
TATCATATCTCTTTTTATTTACCATGGTATTTGGCCCATAAACTTGGTATATAATTAGATGTTGATTTTTAATCCTATTTGATGATTTTTATTTATTTACAATACCTCTTTATACCTCTTTTATATTTATTTATTTACCATACCTATTTCATAAATATGGTATTTGCCCCATGGTATTAATAATTATTTGTCATGTGGCATTTGGCACATAGGCTTCACCTAAATAAGTTTTTTGTCTTTGTCTTAGTTTTTATATTAACCTCTCTTTTGAGTTTTCGTAAATATAAAGAAATTTATGGAGTAAATATAAAATAGATTTTATTTATTTACCATACTTCTAGTTTATATATTTTTATTTATTTACAATACCTCTGGAGTAAATATAACAAAAGGTTTTATTACACAGTAAATATAAAAGAGGTTTTATTTATTTGTCATTCCTCTAGTTTATTTATATTTATATTATTACCACATATCTTTTTTGAGTGTTTGTAAAGCTCTTTATATTTTAAATTTATATTGCGCTTATACATAATAATAATTAGATTGATAGATTTGACATTAAATTAAAAATGTTAAATGTTAAATGTTAAACATTACATGTTTATGCTTTTATGTGAGATCTACCCCCATATTAGATTGTAGAGAGCTTCTCCGTAATAACATGTGCATCCAGACATTTTATCATCCAAATTAAAATGGTTTTTCATTATTAATATATTTTTAAGTATATGTCATTATTCATTTTTTTAATATTATAGCAGAGATTATTTTTCAATTTTTATTTTAAAGAGGATCAGATTGACATAGAGACTTATACATCTCCTCACATTGGGTTGTCTAATAACCCTCTCAACTCAATCAAGATTGAAAATCAAACAATATATTGGCTACTATATATATAATTAAAATGAAAATCAAACAATATCACTAAAGGTGGCTAAGGGTGAGGATTGAAGTTATGTAAAGGTGCGTAAGGGTGAGGATTGAAGTTATGTAAATATGTATGTTAAAATATTAATAAAAAAATATTTAAAAATTAAATGGATGAAAGTTATAATTTTACTAAAAAGCAAAGGAAATTCAAATAGTATAAAAAATATTTTATTATGATTTAATTTTTATTCTTATTTTAATTCAATTTAATTTATGCAAAATCACTCATTAATGTTGAGATACATGTCAAAGTAGGCAAGGAGTACTTTTTTGAATACTAAGTGGCAAAGTTAAAAATGTGAATACTTGTTCCTTGTGTTTGGGAAAGTGGGATTCATTATGGTCATCATTTTATCAATCCTATATCATCATTTAGCTTAGCAAAGAAATGGAGCTAAGCTTGTAATAGCACTTGAATTGTAGTTTTATTGTGAAATTAGATATTGATAGTTCTTGTATATCTCAACAATTTAGCTTAGCAGACAAATGGAGCTAAGCTTGTAATAGCGCTTGAATTGTAGTTTTATTGTGAAATTAACTATTGATTTCTTGTATATCTCAACAATGAAATTTTATTGATCAATCTGCTTTGAAGCACAAAAAAGAGGTTTAATAGTTTGAGGGACTCCATTGCAAGAAGGGGCATAAGAAAGAGGCTTAATAATTTGAGGGACTCCATTGCAAGAAGGGGATTCCTCTTTGGATTGTGCACATTGAAAGAAGAAAAAGATCTACTGAATTGAGATGTTTGTGTGAATGTAAACATAACATATGTAGAAAATTGGGTTCAGAGAGAGTGCTTGTTTATTTTGGTGAACTCATATCCACAACTTAGAAGTGGCTTGTTGTAAAAAGTGTTGATGCAACAACACCTAAAGTTAAGAGGAATGTCTCTAATACATAATTACTTGGTATAACTCACGATTAAAAATCAAAGTTTTTTTTTTAATAAAAAAGTGGCAGAGGGAGCACCCAAGATTTCCATAGCAGAAGTTGTTTAAGAAAGAGCACCTAGGTAAGGGAGCCATAAAGTAGTTGATCAACTTATGGTTGAGCTAAGGTACGAAGCTCAACATGTGTTGAAGTACCAACGTGGTATAATTGTTTATGGCACAACCAATTATTGTTTGAGATAGGTCCCAAACAATGAAGTACAAATGCAAAGATTCATAGATTCTAATTGGGAAGAGAGTGCAGAAGTCAGAAAGAGTTCATCAAGAGTTTGCTTCAATTTGGACTCTTGGATGAGCAGGAAGAAGACATTTGTCACACTCAATGCAGAGGTCAAGTATACTGTAGCTTGGTATGCAAGTTGAGAAGCATTGTGGCTTCAAAGCCTAGTTGCAAAATTATCTTGATCAGGTGCATGTGACGACAATGATGACATGTTGAAGCATTATAAGATCTAGTACCAAGACATGGTACAAAAGGAAGTAGTGTGGCTTTTTCAGTTAAGCAGATTGCTAACAAAGCCTTTTTCCCAGGATGGCATTTATATACTTTGAGGACAAGCTTGGATTGATTGAGCATGTCTCTCTCAGTAAGAGGGAGTGATGAAAATGCAATGCAAGAACAATTGTTATAGGCCATTTTGTCGCATCTGGTCAATAGGTCTACAAACCGGATTAATCCACATCCGTGAACACCTCGTCATCATACCCACACAAAGCCCTAATCACGACTCTTCCAAATCCTTGAGTTTTTAGGTCTCACTACCTCAAATCAATGCTTTTAAGGCCCAACGCACCCTAGCCCTTTAGGGACCTACATTCAACATTAGGTTGCTCAGTTCCGCACCAACACTGATCAACAATAGGTTGTCCCTTGTTGGGGGTGCATTGGTTCTAGGATTTTCGGAAAAATAAAAAGAATCTCGAAGCTTCCTCTTCCAAAAGCTTCCAGGAGTTGTTTCAACAATTTACCTTGGATAAGAACTTTGAATCCTATCTGATCCTACCTTGGATATTTCACCTCTTATCCCTTGAGCTCATCCCCCCATCAAGAGTGGATCTCAAGCCTAGATTGGTAAATGGATAAGAATTCCTAAACTACCACACTCTCCTATAAATTTGCAACCATCTACAACATAGGGTTTGCTTTTGGAGACTAATCAGACCATCATGCTGCTACTTTGAACCTAAGAGAATTATGAACTTCATGCATTAGGGTGACATTTAGGTGTGCTTTATGACAAGGAATGACAAGTCAACTTGGGGAGATATCTACAAGATCAAATTCTATTTTTGGTTGTAAACTCTCTCCTTTTCATATTAATACAAAGAGTATATTGTTTTCCTATATGTGTTATGTTATGTTTACATTCATATATTTCAATGCTATGCTGATCCATTGAATAAAGTGATTAGATAATGCTACATAGGTGTCATAGATATTTGGCTTCTGTTGATTGTATGTGTAGGTTATAATTATAGAAATTAGAGCTACAATTTGAGCTTACAAGCCAAGAAGAGAGAAGAGTTTGTGACATATTCCAAGTAAGCATCTTTCCATTCTCCAATTTCTCTAAGGGGAACTTTATATTCTTTTATTTCTGTTGTTCTAGACTAGGCCACTAGGTCTAGGGAAAACAAGGCACTCCACCTATTGATGGCAACGAGTCACTCTTGAACATGACACTCTTCCACTTCATCTTCATGGATGTTGGATTGGGAAATCTGCTTGTCTTTTGGTTCATCACACCATTTCAAAACCTATGTTTTTGGTTTTGGGTCAATGCTGCCAACTCCATTCAGTGTCACCGATGTGTTCAAGAGAATTCATTCAGTTGATAGTTGATATGATACTCTTAAGCTTTCATTCCATGTCTGTCATTCCTTAACCAACTTCACATAGATGTCATTATGTTTCGAATCATGACACCCATTTCATGTCGTTGATGGGGGATACATCAAGGCCCTCCTGCGACAGGTCACTTCCTATTGACATCAGCTCATTATCCAAGAAGTTGACTTAGAAACTCATATGTTAGTACCTTGGGACTTGCATACCTCAATGGAAAGTTTCCTTGTTCTCGGTGACAGGTTTTCATCATTGGCCTTCGATCAACAGATTCTGTGTGGTGTTCGAATTCAACTCATTCATTCATACCATATAGGTACTGTAGTACCTTGAGAACCATTAACATCATCGATGGTTTCTCTCAGATCTGTTAATGACTTACATCATTGACTGGTAATCAGATGGTGTCTTCCATGTTTGACTCCAACTCTTTTATTCACATGGTTAGACTCGTACATTGGGCGATCGAGTGAACGAGATAGAATACCTCAGATCTAGTTCCATCCATCTGAGCTGCGATTTCAAGTTTAATGCAAGATTACAAATAATGATGGCTATGATCATATAAACAATCATCCAATCATGGATCCACACTCTGTTATTAGTGGACACGACTTCTTAATCATTGTACATGGGTATGCCTCCCTCAATAGAATTATGATGATGAAAATGTGTTGTAATAGATGATGATCTCAGCCAATTGTTCTTGATCCGAACTTGTCATATGGTAAAGCACTTCAATCATCAACCAATGTTTCTAACTTTGCGCTTTAGGGGTCAATCTGTTATAGGCCATTTTTTTGCATTTGGTTAATAGGCCTGCAAACCAGGTCAATCCAAATCCATGAACACCTTGTCATCATCCCTATATAAATATCTAATTGTGACTCTTCCAAATCCCTGAGTTTTTGGGTCCAAGTGCCTCAAATTAGTGCTTTTAAGGCCCAACACACCCTCGCTCTTTAGGGACCTGCGTTCAGCAGCAGGTGCTCAGTTATGAACCAATGTTGATCAGCAGTAGATTGTCCCCAGGTTGGGGTGCGTTGATCCTAAAGTTGTCCCTTTGCTTTCTTCACCTTTTGTTTCTTCATCCCTTTCTTCCTCCTTGCCCGGTGAAAGTCTTGATTCTAGTAATGAGGAAGCTAAGAAGAAGAAGAAAATGATGAAGAAGAAGAAGTAAAATAAGCAGGGGGAAACCAAGCAACAATTGCTACATATGCAACTAGTATGGAGGAACCTTCTAATCAACCCCACAAAGTTAAATTCCATTGCAAGTTATGTAAGGGTGACCACTTTCTTAGAGATTATCCTGGTATTCCCAAGGTATTAGAAGTGTGGTCCATAGACTCACATAAGCCTTGGTCATCAGTCTCTGGAGATCATGCTGGTGGAAAACCATCACCTAGTGATAGTAAGGTCCATGAGAAAAAAGGGTAAATTTAAGTTTCCCTGTAAGTTACGTGAAGGGAATCATCTTATTCTCCTTTGTCCTTATATGGATGAAGCCTCAAAAGTGTTGGAAAACCTCATAGCTTCTCAACCTCATCTTCTTGCTGGTTATCGAAAGCTTCCCCTAATCCTCCACTAGTTGATGAAGTGATTGATCAAAATTCGTCTCCAATCAATCCCACTCTCTCTGAATGTGAATCCCATGACTTCGTTATGGACCAACCATTGGTTAAGAAAATGATTGACGAGAATCCATCTTCATTTGATCGTACATTTCCCATAGAGGGTGAAATTCATACCCCTAAGGTTCTTCTCATTTCTTCTGATTCTAATAAACTGGGGGACAATCCTCCTATTCCCAGACCATAGGGGTGTAATCCTCTCATTCCCGTAGCATAAGGGGGTAGTTCTCCCATTCCCACGACACCCCCTCCAAGTAGTTTGGTCACGTCCTTTGATTGGAGTTAACTAATAGAATATCGTCTTCCTCCTTACATGCCTTTCTAGATCATGGTACAAGCTTATAATGTGTCTGTACTTGGCATAATCATAGACGAAGACATGTATGTTATTATTATGTCCTCAAATACTTGGAAAGCTTTAGGTTCTCCGCATCTTGTGCCCGTTACACAAAATCTGTTGGTTTTTAACAAAGGAACCAATAAACCATTAGAGATCCTTCCTCAGATACCTATTACTTTGGGATGAAATATTGCCTATATCAATGTGATGGTAGTCCAAGGCCCTTTGGATTTTAATTTACTCCTTGGGCGTGACTATGTTTATGACATGGGAGCTCTTGTCTCTTCACTCTTTCATGTGATGTGTTTCCTGCATGAAGGAAGAATCGTGAGCATTGACCAACTTCCGTTCATTGGTCCTAATTTGACTCCCAATCAACCAACTCCCCTAAATGGTACTTATATGTAAGTGGTATCTCCCCCACCACATATTAATTATGTGGAAACCTATTCCATGCCCGCGACTACTGATGATCTAGTAGGTGATATGGTAAATCATGTACTGAGGGCATTAGAGCCTGATATTTCCATTAGATCCCTTGATATGTATCCCTTCTAGAGCGTTGTCCTCCCATCTGATGATGACCTCTTGGAAGCCATGGCCTCCTGGCGGTCACAATCAAGGAACCAGAGCAAAGTTCTTTTTCTTGTGTCAATCTTGTTAAAAAATGAAACAAGGTTCCCGAAGCAGAGTTCCTTTTCTTGTTTCAAGCTTGTTAAAAAATGAAACAAGGTCCCATGAATATAGTTCTTTTTTATGTCAATCTCATTAAAAAATGAAACAGCCCCTTCCAATTCGAAACTTTGATTAGATATTGTAAATTCCCAATCGATTCTTTCACTTGATCTCATAAATGAACCTTCATTCCATCCACCTATTAGTAACCAATAGCCTACTTAGGTGATCAGGTGCTCAAAAAAATATCTCAAATTTCAAAGTTGTCGGATTGGTGTGGAACCTAGATGATCCCGTAGTGCTCGTCAACTTGAATCCAACGCAACTCGTTTTGTGCAAAATGGACTTCGTATGACCCCAGAAACAAGTTCTGTTCACTTTCTCTAACAGGGGAATTTAAAAAAAAAGGATAGCCCAGTCATCACTCCGTATTGTTGACGTTGCGCTGATTTGGAAAGTGATGTGGACATTGACTTGGTCAAATCAATTTTCGTTTAATGAAATTGTGACAAGTGTTGCTTTGTTATTGGTCAGAATTTTGTGGTTTTTCATTGGTTGGAATGATGGCCAACCACGTGGCCCAGCTGGAGGCCGCCATGTGGCAGGTCGGGAGGCCACCAAAAACATTGCCATAGTCTAGGCGGAGGCAGTAGGGGTTGAACCCGTGACCTCCCAACACAAAAACATAGCCACTACCAATGCACCAATCAGATGATTCTTAACCATATAGTTCGCGCCTAATAGTTAAAGTTTAAACGCCATCAAGTTTGGGGTTGGCACCGACTTAACCACCTCATGTAAATGCTTTATGCCTAACCGCCAACGTTATATGAAACCATCAGAGGGAAGGGGCCAACTTCAGGGGCTAGCCCCTGAGCGCATGGCCCTCATATGACCATTCTATTGATTTTAGGCCTCGATGGCCAAATTAACCGTTTGACAAATCCGCCCAAATTTTGGCAGATTTGGTGGCCCATTAGCGGAAATTAGGGAAAAAATAGGGGTTTGGGACCAAATTTTGGGCAAATTGTAGAGCGAATAGTGGAGAAACTGGGAGAGGTCATAAATTCTCCAGTTTTCGACCAAATTAGGTGCATAAAGAGGCTAGGTAGCCATTTTTGGAAATTATTGACTCATTGGAACATGTTTTAGAAGCATTTGAGCATTGTAAACATATTTTTTTACACATTTTGAGCATAATAGAGAGGCCCAAGCCAATGGAAGCTAGACCAAGGAGACATAGCCCAAGAGGGGTGAACTCCTTCATCATGTTTCTGTTGTGATGTGTTTTTGGTGATGTTCTGTACATTTATTTGATGTTGTTCAGTTTCTATTTTATGTTAAATTGCTCATAAATTAACATAAAAACACATTTTCACTTGCAATAAACTCATGAATCCTTAAGCACATGAATAAAATTTTGTTTATAATCTAAGGATGATCTTAGCATAACACAACTAATATTCTTAATCAGATCATTTTGGTATCAGAGCACCAGGTTTTCTTTGTGCAAGAAGGCTTTAACTGTTTGCAAGTTTATGTCATGCTTACAAGGTTAAAACTCAAAAGAGGAGAAGGGAAGCTGGTTGGAAGCCCTGAAGTTGGGTCAAGGGGAAGGAGGGAAAGGTTGCCACAATCTCCAACACCAATTCATCCTCAAGTTGCAGTTGAGAATCCAGTGAGCATGTCTCATGAAGGGGAACCTACAAACATGATAGAAGATGAGAAGGTCTTCAGGAAGACTTTCTTTGATAAGACAAACATGGTGAAGGTCCTCTATGAAGAGAGGAATACCAGACTGCAAGGTGAAAGCTCCAAACCTCCAAAAGGAGAAGGTTCTTCAGGAGGAGGTCATGGAAATGGAGGTAAACATCCACCCTCTCCACCATATTCTTCATCTTCTTCTTCACAGGCATCTTCACCCTCTTCCACTAACACAACCCTTACTCATACTCATCAACATACCTAAAAAGGAACTAGTAAATCACCCTTACTAAAACTTGATGTTAAATTTGAGTTGCCCATGTATAATGGTGAAGTGAATGCAAAGAAGCTTGATAATTGGATTTGTCAGTTGGAGGTCTATTGCAGAATTCAAAACCTTCAAGAGGATGACATAAAGATTCAGTTAGCTTCCTTGAGAATGGAGGGCGAAATGCTAGTATGGTGGGAATCAAAGACATAAGAAGAGATAAAAAAACACGGTAAGATCTCAATTTATTGGTCTGATTTCATTGTTGCAATTAAAAGACAATTCTACCTCTATCTTATATGCAGAAAAGCATCATGAATTGGCAGAGCTTTAGACATCTTAAAGGTCAAAATGTGTAAGATTACACCCAAGAATTAAGAAAAAAGGTCTCTAATGTTAGGTGTAGATTTGCAATCACAAGACATGTTGCTGAGGTACATAGGGGGTTTACACAGTTACCTTAGGAATACTATCTTAACGTTTAATCCCAATAATTTGGATGATGTGTGTGTGCAAGGCACTCATCTTGAGGTAAGAGGCAAAAACACTCCAGAAGAAGGTAGTAAAAAACCATTTAAGAGTAAAGGAAAAGAAAAGGGTTTCAAAGGGAAGGGAAAGAAATATGCATATATCAAGAAGGAAGGAGAGAAATTAACATGCAAACATTTTTCCAAAGAGGGTCATGATGAAGCTCATTGTTGGAAGCTTCATCCTGAAATGAAACCAAAGAAATTCAACAACAAGGGAAAACAAAAGACAATTGCAACCACTCAACATGATTTGGGATTCGATTTGGGTGATGCAACTAAAATGACAACCAAGGGTATGAAAGGAAAATAATCCATTGCTAGCACTAGTACTTCAAATTCACACAATGAAACTACAAATTAAAAGAAGAGGATATAAGTTTTTCACATAAGGGCGATATCAAAACATAGCAAAATTGATACACTTTTCGACAATGGCTCTCAAGCCAACATTATCTCTGAAAACATTGTCAAAACTTTAAATTTGGAAACCATTCCACATCATAAACCATATCAACTTGTATGGGTGTGTGACAATGCACAATTGCAGGTTACTAGAAAGTGTAAACTAATATTCGCCATTACTGCAAATTTCATAGATGAAGTGGAGCTTGATGTTGTGCCATTAGACGTATGTAGTATAGTTTTGGGCACCCCGTACCTCCATGACAGAAAAGATATCTTCCATAGACATGAAAACAAATACCATTTGTTCAAAGCTGGAGTAGAATATATTGTGAGAGCTCACAGCAAGAAACTAAATCTCTCACTTGTTAATGCAGGGCAGATGAAAAGACTAGTGAATTCAAGCAAGAATTTTGTGCTTCTAATGATCAAACCAAAGAATGA
Source organism: Pinus taeda (assembly GCA_000404065.3). Taxonomy (NCBI): domain Eukaryota; kingdom Viridiplantae; phylum Streptophyta; class Pinopsida; order Pinales; family Pinaceae; genus Pinus; species Pinus taeda. Next base: position 28,199 of record APFE031297892.1, read on the forward strand.
TGTTGATAATGAAGCTTTTATAGCTTGCGATTCAAAATTGAAACCTGAATTGGTTGATGTAGTTAACCAATATGATGAGATGTTTCAGGAACCAAAAGGATTGCTTCCCAAGAGAGGAATCCAACATGAGATACAGTTGTAACAAGATTGTCCTCTTCCTAACATTGGCATGTACAGGATGTCAGTGATGGGAAGTGTAGAAATTAAAAAACAAATTCAAGGGTTGTTGGATAAAGGGATCATCAGGCCATCTTCCTCGCCATGTGGTTCACCTATTATCTTGGTGCCAAAGAAGGATGGAACATGGCGCATGTGTGTGGAATTCCGTGCATTGAACAAAATTACAGTAAAGAACCGTTACCCATTGCCTAGAATATATGATTTACTTGATCAATTGAAAGATGCAAAGTATTTTACTAAGTTGGACTTAAGGAGTGGCTATCATCAAATTAGAATTGTTGAAGGAGACATTAGGAAGACAATATTTGAAACAAAACAAAGTTTGTTTGAATGACTATGCCTTTTGGTTTATGTAATGCTCCTGCTACATTAATGTGTGTGATGAATGATGTGTTGAGGCCATTTCTTGATGAGTTTATTATAGTCTACTTAGATGACATCTTAATTTTCAGTAATCTCGAGATGAAAATGTCATGCATGTGATAAAAGTACTTGATGTCTTAAAGAAAGAACAGTTGTATCTTAAAATGTCAAAGTGTGAGTTTGGAAAAACTTCTTTAGTTTACTTGTGTCATATTGTTGGAGTAGGTGAGTTGAAAATAGATCCCTCCAAGGTTGATATCATTTTGAATTGGCCAGGGCCCAAGAAAGTTACTAAGGTAAGATTTTTTTTGGGAGTAGCCCAATATTGGGGGAAATTCATTGCTAACTTTTCTTCTATCGCAGCTCCTTTACATGCATTGACAAGTGTGAAAAGGGTTTTTCAGTGGGGAGGCAAACAGCAAAAGGCTTTTGATATATTGAAGGAAAAGATCAGTTCAACTCCAGTACTTGCACTTCTAGACTTGAGACAGTCATTTGAGATTCAGACTGATGCTAGTGACTACACCATGGGTGCAGTCCTCATGCAACATGGTAAGCCTATCTGTTGTCATTCAGAAAATTTCAATGGTGCAGTGATTAACTATCCTGCATATGACAAGGAATTGTATGCATTGGTGCAAAGTGTGAAAAAATGGAAACACTACTTGATGGGTAAAGAAACAATTATTCACACTGATTATCAACGATTACAATACTTGCAATCTCAATCAAAGTTGCAGCAATCAAGGCACTTCCGATGGATGGGTTTTCTTCAATAATTCCACTTAGTAATTAGGTATAAGAAAGGTATCTACAATAAAGTTGCTGATATGCTTTCTAGGTCTATTGTTGGTGCAACTACTTTACTCAAGCATAATTCTGTTTTGCGTGAAATTTATATTGAGAAATATGCATTAGACAATGACTTTCAAGATGTTTATGCACGCTTGAGTCAAGGTAACCAAGTAGAGGAATTGGATTATAATTTGCATGATAACTTATTGTACCATATTGGCAAGATTTTTATTCCACGGGGAGAAAGATTCAACATCATAAGAGAGGCACATACTTCTCATTGTTGGTCATTTCGGTGTAAGTAAGATGGTGGCACATCTACATAGGTATTGTTATTGGTCTCGTATGCTTGAAAGTGTGTAACGTTTTACTAAAGGATGACATTATGTGTAGTCAGTAAGCCTAGCAATAGGAAGTTAGGATTGTACACACCACTTCCGGTTCCTTCACGACTGTGGGAGAGTGTTTCTATGGATTTTGTAGGAGGTCTTCCATTGTCAAAAAGAGGTCATGATTATTTGTATGTAGTTGTGGATAGGTTCAACAAAATGTGTATTTTGATGCCATGTAAAAAGCAAGTTACAACTGAACAAACTGCTTAGTTATTATTTCAGAATGTATGGGTGCATTTTGGATTCCCCACATCCATTGTTAGTGATCGAGATTCTCGCTTTGTTGGGAATTTTTGGTTAAGCTTGTGGGGATTCATGGACACAAAATTGAAAAAGAGTACAACTTTTCGTCTGCAAACAGATGGTCAAACAAAGGTGGTGAACAAGACAGTGATACATCTTCTTCGTGGGTATTGCAGCAAGCATCCTAAGTTGTGGGATGAACATTTTCACTATATTCAACATGCTTACAACCAGGCGAAGTACTCTTCAACTCAAACATCGCCATTGGAGGCATGTTTTGATACTTGCATAAATATCCCTTGGATTTCATTTTTGGAAAAGATGTTGCTATTGATGGTCATAATGACCTCGACAAAGCAAGAAGGTTCATTGAAAAAATCCAATTGCTACACCAAAAAGTTCAAGAACAACTGGAAAAGAGCCAAGGCAAGTACAAAGCAAGGCATGAAAAGCATTGTGTAGATCACAAGTTCCAAGTCGGTGATGAAGTTTGGCTTCACATTAGCAAAGAGAGGCTCCAAGTAGAAGTTAAAAAACTAAAACCAATTAGATATGGTCCATTCATAATTTTGGAAAATATTGGTAACAATGCCTTCAGGTTGGATTTGCCTTCATATATGCAAATTTAAGTTGTTGTTAATGTTGAGAACTTAAGGTTGTATGAGCCTCCATTGGTTGAAGATCAAGGAGGAAATGTCCAAATTCCTTCCATATAGGATTTTTCTCTTGAATACCTTAATGAACTACAGTAAGACACCATTCTTGATAGAAGAACAAGGTCTTCAAAATGAGGGAATGTGGATTACCTTTGAGTGGGGCTCAAAGGAACAAATCCTTAAAAGGCCAAATGGATATAGATTGGAAAGGTGAGGGAACTGTACCCTCACCTATTGGACAATTGAAAGTGATCTTTTATGGTCCAAAAGGCTTCTGGCGGGGAGGAATGGTCAGGTGCTAAAAAAAATAGCTCAAATTTCAAAGTTGTTGGATTGGAGTGGAACCTGGACGACCGCATAGTTCTCGTCATTATGAATCCAATGCAACTCATTTTGTGCGAAACAAACTTTGTATGACTCCAGAAACAAGTTTTGTTCACCTTCTCAAACAGGCGAATTTAAAAAAAAGGGACAACCTAGTTAGTAGTTCGTACTATTGACATGGCGCCGACTGGGCAAGTGATGTGGACGTTGACTTGGTCAAAGCACTTTTTTGCTAATGAAATCGTGACAAGTGTCGCTTTGTTATTGGTCATAATTTTGTGGTTTTTCATTGGTTTGAATGATGGCCAACCACGGGCTAACACATGGACCAGCCGGAGGCCGCCACGTGGCAACCCAAGAGGCCACCAAAAACATTTCCATTGTCCCGGCAGAGGCAGTGGGGGTTGAACCTGTGAACTCCCAACACACAAATGGAGTTGTTACTAATGCACCAAGTAGATGATTCTTAACCATATAGTTCACGCCCAATAGTTAAAGTTTAAACACCGTCAAGTTTGGGGTTGGTGCAGACTTAACTACCAGCATGTGAACACTTTATGCCTAACCGCCAGCGCTATATGCAACCGCTGGAGGGAAGGGGTAAACGCCAAGGGCTAGCCCTTGTTTAGGCCTTGATGGTCAATTTAACCATCCGATAAATCCACCCGAATTTCGATGGATTTGGTGGCCCGTTAGCGGAAATTGGGGCGAAAATGGGGATTTAGTGGCAGATTTTGGGCAAATTGTAGAGCGAATAGTGGAGAAACTAGGAGAGGTCATAACTTCTCCAGTTTTCAACCAAATTGGGTGCAGAAAGAGGCTAGGTAGCCACTTTTGGACATTATGGACTCATTGGAGTAGGTTTCAGAAGCATTTGGGCATTGTAAACACATCTTTTTACACATTTTGAGCATAATAGAGAGGCCTAAGCCATTGTAAGCTTGATCAAGGAGACGTATCCTAGGAGGGGTGAAATCCTTCATCATGTTCCTTTTGTGATGCGTTTTTAGTGATGTTATATACATTGATTTGATGTTGTTCAATTTCTATTTGATGTTAAATTGCTCATAAAATTAACATAAAAACTAATTTTCACTTGCAATAAACTCATGAATCCTTAAGCACATGAATAACATTTTGTTTATAATCTGAGGAGGATTTTAGCACAACAAAACTAATATTATTGATCAGATAATTAGGTGAATGAAATGAAGCTTGGGGGGCATGTACCTAGAATTGAGTCATTATGATGGGGGCATGCAAATTTATTCCAAGCATGGTTTTTCCTTGTTTCAAGCTTGTGTAAAAATTAAACCAATCTCAAGCATAGTTTCCCATGTTTCAAGCTTGTGTACAAAATGAAACCATTCTCATCCTATCCTTTTTATTGCCATTTTATCATCCTGTTTTTTTCCAGATGAGCCTTGGTTTTCTCTTTCCATTGTCGCCATTTGCTTGGCTGATCATACACTTTCATTTGGTTTTTACCCTTGCCCGAGGAACAATTGCAATGAGTGGTCTTGTTAGCCAACCTCTTGACCTTTTTGTGTTTTGAGCAGTTCCATCATGAATATAACCAATAGTTATCCTTTATACCAATCATTCCTCTAGGTGGAGTCCCTTGTCATCTCTTTTCAGACTTCCTAAATATGAAAATTTTATCGAGCACTTGTCTTTTCAAACTTGTAAAAGTAAATGAAAATAAGTATACATAGTATAAGTTTAACCCTTTTCCGAATTGAGTTAGACTATTTATGAAAAAGGAATACCTTAGTCAAACATGGCTAAGAGGTTCCCTTGAGTATTTATTTATTTATTTTTATTTTTTTTAGACTCAAGGGACTATCTATGAAAATGAACCTTTGGAATTTTTTTTTGCCTCTTTTTCAAACTCTCTAAACATGAAAAATATGCCGAGTTATACCTTCGTTGGACTTGTAAAAACATCAAATAATGATGGACTCATCGAACATGATAGGACCAAACCACTCCTTCTCAGGGTTTGTTAAAAATACTCAGAGGGATTCATTTGAAGGATGAACTTACAGATCAAGCATATGTTATTCTCCTCAACTTGTTAGAAAATAAAGAGGTACTGACCAGAAATGGTTGGGGAAATTGGGAAATAAGGTACTCCACCTATTGAAGGCAACAAGTCACTCTTGAACACAACACTCTTCCACTTCATCTCCATGGCTGTTGGGTTGGGAAATATGCTTGTGTTTTGGTTCATCACACCATTTCAAAGCTTATGTTTTCAGCTTTGGGTCAATGCTGCAAACTCCATTCAATGTCGTCGATGTGTTTAAGAGAATTCATTTAGTTGATAACTGCTATGATACTCTTAAGCTTTCATTCCATATCTACCATTCCTGAACCAACTTCACATAGATGTCATTTTGTCTCGAATCATGATACCCGTTTTGTGTCAAGGCCCTCCTGCGATGGGTCGCTTCCTGTCGACATCATATCATTATCCAAGAAGTTGACTTAGAAAATATTATTTCAGTACCTTGGGACTTGTGTATCTCAATAACAAGTTTCCTCACTCTCGAGTACAAGTTTTCATCATTGGCCTTCGATTTACAAATTCTATATGGTGTTCGACTTTAACTAATTCATTCACACCATACAGATTGTACTGTAGTACCTTGAGATCCATTAACATCATTGATGGTTTCTCTCATGTATTTTAATGATTTACATCATTGGCTAGTAATCCGATGGTGTCTTTCCATGTTTGGCTCCAACTCCTTTATTCGCATGGTTAGACTTGTACATTGGGTGATCGAGTGAACGAGATACCCCAGATCTAGTTCCATCCATTAGGGCTGCGATTTTAGGGTTAATGCAAGATTACAAAGCATGATGGCTATGATCATATAGACAATCATCCAATCATGGATCCACACTCCATCATTAGCGGGCACAAATTCTTGATCATTGTACATGTAATGTTAGCTTATGTGCTGAGCATGGGTATGCCTCCCTTAACGGAAGTATCATGATGAAAATGTATTGTAATAGATGATGATTTCAACTAGTTGTTCTTGATCCAAACTTGTCACAAGGTAAAACACTTCAGTCATTATCCATTGTTTCTGACTTTGTCCTTTAGGGGGCAATCTATTATAGGCCATTTTGTCGCATTTGGTCAATATGCCTGCAAACTAGATAAATCCAGATTCATGAACACCTTATCATCATTCCTACATAATGCCCAAATCTCAACTCTTCCAAATCCCCAATTTTCTGGGTCTAACTACCTCAAATCAATGTTTTAAGGCCCAATGCACCCTGACCCTTTAGGGACCCGCATTCAACAACAAGTTGCTCAGTTATGCACCAACATTTATCAACAACAAGTGGTCCCTTGTTGAGGGTGTGTCGATTCTAGAAATTCGGGAAAAATAAAAAGAATCCCGAAGATTCCTCTTCCAGAAGCTTCTAGGAGTTGTTTTAACCATTTACCTTGGATAAGAATTTTGATCCTATCTAATACTACCTTGGAGATTTCACCTCTTATCCCTTAAGCTCATCCTCCCATCAAGAGTGGATCTCAAGCCTATATTGGTAAATATATAATAATTCCTAAACTACCACACTCTCCTATAAATTTACAACCATCTACAACATTAGGGTTAGATTTTGGAGACTAATCATACCCACTGAGGTGTGTTTTGTGACAAGGAATGACAAGTCAACTTGGGGAGATCTCTACAAAATCAACTTCTATTTTTGGTTGTAAACTCTCTCCTTTTCATATTAATACAAAGTGTATACTATTTTCCTATATGTGTTATGTTATGTTTACATTCATATATTTCAATGCTATGCTGCCATTGAATAGAGTGATTATATAATTATACATACATGTTGTAGATATTTGGCTTGTGTTGATTATATGTGCAGGTTATAATTATAGAAATCAGAGCTATGATTGGAGCTTGCAAGCCGAGAAGAGAGAAGAGATTGTGACGGATTCCAAGTAAGCCTCTTTCCATTATCTAATTTCTCTAAGGGGAAATTTATATTCTTTGCTTTATGTTGTTCTATACCAGGCCACTACATCTAGGGAAGATACTTCTTTCCGTAGTCTTAAATTCCGAATAGCAAAAATGATTCTCCTTGGGGAAGGTTTACTAGGATCAAGGAAAATGGTCTAGAGTGTTAATGAGATAACATAAAGGATAGACATTCTCCCTATGTCAAGTATGTTGACTGGAATTTTTGAGAATGGTCTAGCAGATAACAATCGCTCTTCTTGTGTCAAGTATGTTGACTAGAATTAATAAGAATGGTCCTAGAGGCCTCGGATCACTCAGTGGAGTGGGTGCCTTTCAGCATTAGGCTCATAACTCTACATAGGTTGAGTGAGCTCATTTAGCACCAGGCCCAAAATTACTCAAGCAGAGTATGTCCTTTGGAGGTTCGCCATGTGTCAAAGATATTGAGCGGAATGATGGTGAACCAAGACTAGTTTGTATAACATGTGTTAGATGGACCATAATTATGGTGACTAGTTGATGTTAATGACGTACCATGTGTTAGGAGTATCGACCAATATTATGGTGAGGATACACCATAAGTCAGAGGTATTAACCGAAATAATGGTAGCTTGTTGATTCTGTTGATTAACCATGTGTCAAAGTCGTTTACTAGTATTATGGTAATTGGATGATGTTGATGTTGATGATGAATTGTTATAACTTTTTCTTAGAGAAATTTGTCAGCATGAGAATATCTAGATAGTCACTATGAATACCTCCCTAGCTATTAGGGAGTCTTGAATTTTGTAGCTATCGTCGTCAATCTTCATAATTAATATTTTTAGCCCTTGATGCATTTATAATGATAAATATAAATCATGTTCTTCATTCTATTGTTAAAAGAGAAATTTTAAGGCATGTTCTTCATGTCCTTTTCAAAAGAGAAAATTTGAATTTTGAAAATTGTTTTTTTGGCTCCAAACAAGCCAAGTCAGCCCTCCTCCTAGTCAAGTTGGCCCCAACCAAAGAGGCACCCATTCAGCTAGCCAAAATAATATATAAAGAAACTCATCCTCCATCATTTGTACATAAAAAATTAGATCACATAAGCAAGTTTTTTTCTGTTCATCAAGTGAAGGAGACAAGGAAGAAATAATGATGAATTTGAACAGAAGAATCTCTCTCTCTCTCCATTAGCCTCAAACGTGTGACATAAAGGACTGAACTTTTGAGGCATAACAAAGCTGCAGGATTGATATTTTTGGGTTTAGAAGAAGGTCGAAATTCAACCCTAGCATAGCAGACCAGATCGAGTCCCTTGGGCATATGTTTGACCTGACTAGGAGGGAGTTGGACTAGGTTTGACCAAGTCTACTTTGTTGGTTAGTTTGACTTTGTGATTGACTAGAAGATCTAGGTACGTCTATTTTTGAAATGAATAATTTCTCTAAGGAAAAGGTTAATGGGTCCCCACCCCCCCATGTGGGTTTTCCACGGGTAAATGTTTGTGTTCTTGTTTGGTTGTCTCTTTATGATCCTATTGGAATTTAGTTTCTACTATTGAGATCATAAGAAGTAACTATCAATTTAGAAGATCCTATGAAAAATCAACACTTCTCTCCCTTTGACATCAATGGTAGAGGATATACAGGCCTGACATATCTCCCCTTGAGATCATGCCTTGTCACTGGATGACAACTCTTCCTATAAACAAATGGGAAACATAGAAAAAATATCATTACATTATTCTTATTCTGAAACATACTCATCATATTGCTTCCGAAACAGAGTAGATGCAAAGTCTCAAACACTCTTGAGTCATTTTGAGGATGGAGAGACCACTCCTAGTTTTTGTTCGAGGTACTCAAAGGGTTGTCTCGGTAACAACTTAGTGAAAATTTCTGCAACCTATTTACGAGTAGCTAAATATTCCAATCTCACAATGTCGTTAATAACTTGATCTGTCAAAAAATGATATTGATCCAGATTTAAATAGGAACACAAAAAATTACATATATAACCATAAATACAAAGATGCAACATAAATAACACTTCATTTCATTAATATCAAATAATGAAGTATGCTTACAAACATAATGGAAATAAGGCTAGCTCGTGCGATGGTAGCTTATCTCTTAGAAGAGATGTGGTGGCTACACACCTCTAAATTGAGTTACAATGAGGCTTAAGGGAATTTTTATTATTGAACAATAAGAGAAACCCTAAACAACCAAAACCCTAACCCAAACACCAAGAGTTTATGGGCCTCGTTGGGGTTAGTTGGGCAGCCAACTTCCCGGAGTCGTAACTTGGTCATATTATCTTTGTTTGACGTGTATGATACCTCATTGGACAGATCTCTCCAAGGAATACAACTACTAATGTGATTTCTATAGCAATCACCAAAGCAATTTTGCCAAAGAAAACATCGTTTAGGGCCTCAAAATAGCTCTGCAAGTTCAGGACTCGAAAAACTTCCAAAAATAGTAAAATGTGCTACAATTAAGGAAACAATTGAAACTAACTGGGGGTCTGGGTGGAATAGGAGGGTTTCCACCAATATCCACCTTGATCATTCCTCCTCCCTTAGGAAGTAATGGTCCCCATTACATGCAGAGCCTCCATGAGGTGAGGAAATTTCTGTTGAACCTGGTCCTTGGTGAACCACTTGCCCTAGTGAAGGAGTTGGCTTGCTTTTACAACTCGATATAGATGTATCCTCTCTTGCCGAGTGTTCTTGATTTGTGCGTCCATGAACTAATCAGTTGTGTCCTATTCCATGCAGTCCGGGTTGAGCTCTGTTAGTGTGAGTTGTTTTGTAATGTCAGATGTGTCCAACAATGGTGGAAAGTATGGCTGAAGGCGATCTACATTGAACACTAGGTGCAGACCAATGAACAGAGGGATGCTGATCTCAAACGAATTGTCACTGATGGCCTTGGTGATGGCGTATGGCCCATATCGGAGAGGTCTGAGCTTCCGATGGGCTCTTGTAAGGAGTTATTTTTTCAAATGCAACCAGACTTTGTTGCCCACCTGAAACTTGTGTGGCACCCGATGTTGATCATGTCACTACTTGTACTTGGCATTTTACACAATGGAGTGACGATATATCGGCCCATTGGGTAGAGGTGCTCCGGGAGTTAGATCAAACGAATGCTTGACTTGACAGTGCAACGTATCCCTGTGGGTGAGGAGAAGATGTCCATGTATTCTTTCATGACCATATCCACCTACTTTTTTTGCGTGGAGGAACCCTTCTCAGAGGCCATGGATGTGTCTATGATATTCCCCTTACTTTGAGAGTGAACTAGAAAGAAGATAAATTCCTAGTCTAGGAGATGATCTTGCTGCATTTCTTAGCAGAGATTAAAGAGGTGGCGATAGGTGGGCTACCTACAGGATCCATTATAACGTATTACCCAAAGAAATAATCATAGAGAGAGATCTAGACTCATATACAACATGTCGCTTCCACAAGTATGGTTGTCCTAATAATACATCACAAACATCGAAAGGAGAAACATCACATAATACCTCATATGTGAAGGGCTTGATGCTATAGGGAAGGCGACACTGCAGGCTACCTTAGAGATCTCGTCCTTGGTGAAGCCACCCGATGTTGTACGATTGTGGGTGTGGTATGGTTAGTAGGCCCAATCGCTTCATGACCTCTGTTGAAATGAGGTTCTTTTGGCTACCACTATCGATTGAATGAATTTCATCAATGAACCCTTCACCCACATTTGTGAGCGGAAAGACGCTCCCCCTCCTCTGGATCTTCGGGCTCATTCTTCTAGATCTTGGCGGTGGCAACAATGGCGCTAGGCTCTACATCAATAATATAATTCCCTTTGTCATTCCTCTTCTTGGGTTCTGACTCGGAGTCGGAACATGCATCTGAGTTTGAAGCCTTCAACTCAGCCACCAACGACTGCTTGGCTTGACACTCACTTGTGTTGTGAGTGGGGCTATTATGGAAATCACACCACTTTCCTGTGTCCTTCTTTGACTTCGTGGTGGTGTTCTTTTCTTGCAACTTCAACGGGTTGTCTTTGGTCACCTCGCCTTGGATTTGTCCTTTGTTCTTAGGATTCACAGATCTAAAGTCTTGCTTCTTTTGTTTAAATTTCTACTTGATCTTGACAGCATATTGGTACGTCATGCCAAGTGAGGATATGTCTAGGAATTCCATCTTGTCTTGGATGTACTTGTGTAGGAAACCGTGGTACTTGAGCACCAAATGCCGCTCAGTATCCTTGATACCCAACTTCGTGTGAAGGGTATGGAAAGTATTTGTGAACTTAGGAATATCTTGGTCCCTTCCCTGCCATAGCATGGTCCAATTTATGTATTTATCCTCATAGCTTCCGACAGGTTAGTACTACCCCTTGATGGCATCCCAGAATGAATTCCAAGTGGGTGAGGCTGAAAACAGTGAGGTCGTACTTTCATCCTTCTGCTTGTAGTAGGTTTCTCACCAGTCCTTGACATGGGGGGCGACTTTGAGAAGTGAAAAAGTGATCATTTCCCGGTTGGAAAAATCATGAACATAAAAATATCCTTCTAGCAGATTTAGCCATTTATCTACGGCATCCACATCTATCTGATGCTCAAATATGGGAATGTCAAAGTTAGCTTGTACCTTAAAGTGTGTGGCACTTCCAGAGTAGCTGCTGGAAGTAGATGCGTCGCCCTTGAGTAGTCGTTGAAGGATTTGGGCAAAGTTGTTCATCATCGCGTTCCTTTGTCGCTCAAGGGCTTCTTTGAGCAAGATTTTGATATGATCTCCTACCTCCTCATCTTTCTTTTCATCCTCCATGGGAGGCCATTGGGATTTGTAATGCTGGTCTTGCAAAGGTTCGATCAGTTCAATCCCTAACTCATTATATCCCGACCTTGTTGGGGATATGCAAAGAAAAAAAGAGAAAGAGCAGACTGCTCTGATACCAATGATCTAGATTTAAATAGGAACACAAAAAATTATAGATATAACCATAAATACAGAGATGCTGCAGAAATAACACTTCATTTCATTAATATCAAATACAAAAGTATGTTTACAAATAGAATGGAAATAAGACTATCTAGGGCGATGGTAGCTTATCTCTAAGAAGAGATGTGGTGGCTACATGCCTCTGAACTGAGTTACAATGAGGCTCAAGGGCCTTTTTATTATTGAAAAATAAGAGAAAACCCTAAACAACCAAAACCCTAACCCGAGGAGATGTAACACAAGGAGTTTATGGGCCTCGTTGGGGTTAGTTGGGCAGCGAACTTCCCGGGGTCGTAACTTGGTCATATTATTTCTGTTTGAAGCATACGATATCCCATTGGAAAGATCTCTCCGAGGAATAAAACTGTTTGATGTGATTGAAATAGCAATCACTAAAGTAATTTTGCCAAAAAAATGTTGTTTAGGGCCTCAAAACAGCTCCGAAAGTTTAGGACCCGCAAAACTGCCAAAAATAGTAAACTGTGCTACAATTAAGGAAACAATTGAAACTGATTGGGGTGTTTAGGTGGAATAGGTGGGTGGCCACCAATATCCACCTGGATAAGATATTTAATTGGAATTTTCTTGGTCTTAGAGTGCACAACAAGATTTTTGGAAATGTTAATAGCACTTGCGTTATCACATGGAATGGGAATGGGATTATCAAACTCAACTTTGATATCCTTAAGTGTTTTCTTCATTCACATAATTTGAGTAAAACAAGTAGTTGCGGCTATGTACTTGAATTTTTTTATAAATGAATAGATTGAGTTATGTTTCTTGCTTACCTAAGAAACTAGACAATTTCTGAAGAAGAACATTGCTCCGCTCATACTCTTTCCGTCATCAACATTTACAACCCAATCAAAATCAATATAAGCTTTCAATTGTAAATTATTTACCTCATTCATACCATAGGCCATAGTCTATTATGTCTTGAAGATATTTGAATATCCCGGTGAGAACTCATGGAGGCCAGGGTCACTTTGAGGTCGGCGACGTGTATCATTCAAATTCTTCTCTACGCCATGAATTTCCTTTGGATTTGCTTGAAATATTGCAACTAGTCCTACTGCTTGCATAATATTTATTCTTGAAGCAGTTAGGTATAACAAGCTTCCAACCATGGATTTGGAAGTTGTTTAATTTACTATGGGAGAATATTCTTCGTTTCTTAGTTTACAAATAGTCACCATAGGTGTACGCACAAGTTTATTATCATCCATCCCAAAAAATTTCAGGGTTTCTTCCAAGTACTTAGATTGGAAGATGAAAATACCATTTTCTTACTTTGTAATATGCAACCTAAGGAAAAGGGAAAATTCTCCTAGCATGGACATCTCAAACTCTTTTTGAATTGCCTCAACAAATTGACGTCCCATCTGCTCCAAACCGCTTCCAAAAATGATGTTGTCTACATACACAACAATGATCGACATATTGTCATTTTCACTTTTAATGTACAAATTATTATATGTTGTTCCTCTTCTAAATCCTTGATGTTGTAGATACTTATCTAATCTAGTATACCATGCTCTTGGAGCTTGCTTCAACCCATACATATCTTTTCTTAGTTTTTACACATGATCTTCTTCTCCTGAAAGAAGAAATCCTTTCGGTTTCTCAATGTATACCTCTTCTTCCAGTTCTCCATTAAGAAATGTTGACTTTACATCCATCTGATACACTCTAAAGTTCTTGTAAGATGCAAATGCCAAAAACATCTTTATTGCCTCTAATCTAGCTACAAGAGAAAATGTTTCTTTGAAATCTACACCTTCAACTTGGGCATGGCCTTTACAAATTAGTCTACCCTTGTTTCTCATAACTTTACCATCTTCGTTTAGCTTGTTTTTGAAAACCCACTTTGTGCCAATGACATTCTTCTCTTTCGGTCTTGGAACCAATTCCCAGGTGTCATTTTTATCTATTTGATCAATTATTCATTCGTGGATTTGATCCAAAACTGGTCCTTGCTTGCTTCATTGAAATTCTTGGGCTCTTTTTGGGAGAGTAGTGCAAAGTTTTCTTGTCTGGGACTGCTTGTAAAGCTTCTTTTGGTCTACACAGCAAGATATTTACTTTTAATTATCTGAATCTTAGGATGTTGCTTCCACACATATCTTGATGGAGTTTTGTATTTATGAGATGATTTTTGTAAATCCTCATCTTGTTCTTCTTGTAAATCTTCATCTTCTTCTTCCTCCATCTTTTCAAGTCCTCCTTTTTTGTACACATAATTTCCTTCCATCTCTAATTTCTCTTGAGAAATTGTTGTATGGTGTACATGTTCATCCACTCTAACATTTATGCATTCTTCAATATTCTTATTCCTTTTGTTATAACACTTGTATCCTTTTCTTCTAGTTGCATAGCCAATAAAAACTCACTCATCTGCATGAGAATAAAACTCATCAAGTTTTTCGTCATTCCTATTGACATAACACTTGCTCTTGAACATTTAGAGACACCAAGGCTCATATCCTTTTCCATAGTTCATAGGGATTTTTATCACTATTTAGTTTGAGTTGAGTCCTATAGATCAAATAGACAATAGCTTGGGTTGCTTCTCCCCAGAAGGCATGTGCCACATTTTCTTCATCCATAATGGCCCTAGCCATGTCTTGAATAGTTCTTTTCTTTCCTTCTACCAATCCATTTTTCCAAGGAGTTCTTTCAACCAATTATTGCCTTATGATGCAGTGATGTTCACTAAATTATTCAAATTCTCTTGAAGTGAATTCTCCTTCCCTGTTTGATCGTAGGAACTTGATCTCCAAATCTTTCTTGTTCTCAACTTGAGACTTGAATATCTTAAATTTACTCAAAGAATATGATTTTTCTATTAATAGTGTTATCCACATGGCTCTAGTGAAATCATCAATGAACAAAATAAAGTACTTCTCACCTCTTGGACTATATGTTCTTGTGGGTTTTTAGATGTCTAGATGAACTAGTTCCATTGGTCTGGTTATGGAATACTCCTTGGTCTTGAATTTTACCCTTGTTTGCTTGCCATATTGATATTACTTACATATTGAAATTTTTGGTTTTGATAATTTTGGTAAACCCCTTACTACCTTTGTTTTGCTAACTTTCACCACAATGTTAAAGTTTACATGACCCATACTTCTATGCCAAAGCCATACCTCATCAACTTTGCTTAGATAACACTTTGCCCTGTGATCTGTTTTTGTATGATTAGTTTTTGTAGTGCTAATAGCAATTACAGGTTTCTAAACATGTGCTTGGTTATTTCTTTTTGTACTGGGGTTTCCTTAGTTGTTTGTGCATGTAAACAGGTAAATTTCCTTAAGTTTAAAATGACATTCATGAGAAAAATAGCTTCAAAAACAAATACTAAACAACATACATTCAAAGTACAACAAACCATCAAAGATACACTTTAACACAATGTTTTGATGAAGGAGTTCACCCCTCCTGGGCTACATCTCCTCGGTTTAACCTCCATGGCTTAGGCATCTGTATTAGCTCAATATGGAAAAATGTTGTTTTACAAAGCTCTATGGCTCCTAATACCTACACCAATCTGTTCAGAATGTCTAAATTAGCCAAGAACACCTCTTCTTGAGCTCCATTTGGTTGAAAATTGCCTTCTCTATGAATCAGTTAGTCTTTTCCTAAAAAAGTTCTGCTAAATATGGAATGAATCCAGTTAGCGTGCTAAATGTGGAGGTAGGCCTGAAATTGTGGGCTCCTCCAAAACCTCCACCGTTTTAAACTCGGGCTTAACTATCGGTTAAACAACGCTTAGTTAAATTAATCAACGATTAGTGTTAATCCCACGGTTTCATTAACCAAAAACCCCGACGGTTTCGGTGTATTCGTCACATGCCATATTAAACATTAATAATTTTGAACTTATCCACCGGAGATAGCACTAACCAAAACTGGCAGTGATTAAGTGCGTTCACATGTTGTGGTCACCTCGTAGTTTTGGAGCTCGTCGCATAACCGTTTGGGGTCATAACATTTGCGTTCACATGTGTACCGTATGTGGTGTTAGAATGTTGGAGCCGTCAGTTTATGCAACTGTTTGTGGTTAACAACAAATGTGTTGACATGGGGGAGGGTTGTTCCTCCCTAACCGCCCAACTCCACACCGTTTAACTTTAAATAAAATCTAAAAACATGTATGGTAAGAAATACATGGTAGTGCGGGTGGTTAAGGCGTGCAGACGGTATGCCAGAGGTTGCGGGTTTGACCGTGACCTCCAACACAAAAAATTCTCCACTGTCAAGATTGTTAAGGCCTTTGGGAGGTGCCACATGGTGGCCTCCGAGCTTGCCACGTGGCATTCTTCCATTGGTCCAAAAATAAACCAATTAGATTGCACCAACATACCAACTGTATAACCCAATAAAATGATGCCACTTTTCCATCTGTGATTCGTTGTTGACCATCATTGACCTTGCCTAGTCACTTGCCATGTCAATAGTACGGGCTGCTGACTGTGCAGTGACTAGGCATTTTTTTTGAAAATTTCGCTTGTTTAGCAAAGCAATCAGAACATAACTTTCTCATACGAACTCGGTTTTCACAGAAAAAAGTTGCGTTAGGATCGTTTTTCCGAGACGGACACGGTCATTTAGCTTTTGAGCCATTATGAGAACTTTGATTTTTGAGCTAAATACTAAGCACATGAACATTCCTCCCCACCAGAAGCCTTTTGGACCCTAAAAGATACTATCAATTGTTCAACAGGTGAGGGTACAACTCCCTCACCTTTTCGATTTGCAACCATTTGGCTCGAGAAGGATTTTGTCCCTTGAGTCCCACTCTAAGGTATTCAACATCCCCTCTCTTCAAAGTCCTGATTCTTCTGTCAAGTATCTCATATAGATATTCTGGCGAGAAATCATCTATTGATGGTAGCTGAACATGCTTTCCTTGATAATCAACCAAAGGAGGCTCAAATAATCTCAAATTCTCAACATTAACAACAGAGAATATTTGCATATAAGGAGGCAAATCAAGCTTAAAATCATTATTACCAATCTTTTCCAGAATTTTAAAAGGATCATAACGGATTGGCTTAAGCTTTTTACCTTCCCCTTGAAGTCTCTCTTTGCTAATGTATACCCAAACTTTGTCGTTAACTTGAAGTTTATGATCAACCTAGTGTTTGTCATGCCTTGCCTTGTAGCCGCTCTAACTTTTCTCAAGCTGTTCTTGAACTGTATGATGTATCAACTAAATTTTCTCTATGAACTTCCTTGCCTTATTGATGTCACTATGACCATCGATGGTGAAATATTTCTCAAATATTAAGTCCAATGGCGATCTTGGCAAGTACCCATAACATGCCTCAAATGGCGATGCGTTTGTGGAAGAATGCGTTTCCTTGTTGTATGCATGTTTTATGTAATGCAACTATTCATCCCACAACTTGGGATGTTTGCTGAAATATCCTCCAACAAGATGAATGACTGTTCTATTGACCACCTCGGTTTGTCGATCTGTTTGTGGATGAAAGGATTTACTCTTCTTCAAATTTGTGTCCATCATGTCCCATAAATTTGACCAAAAATTCCTAACAAATCGAGAATCTTGATCACTTACAATAGAAGTAGGAAGACCAAAATGAACCCAAATGTTTTGGAAGAAAAGGTGAGCTGTTTGTTCAGCTGTAATTTTCTTTTTACATGGTGTTAGTATGCACATCTTTCTAAACCTATGTACAACTACATACAAGTAATCATGACCTTTCCTTGAAAATGGAAAACCTCCTACAAAATCCATTGAGATACTCTCCCATGGTCGTGAAGGTATTGGAAGTGGAGTGTATAAACAGAGTTTCCTATTGCTAGGCTTACTTGTACAACATAAACAACATCCTCTTATGAAATGAGAAACATTATCCAACATGCATGGCCAATAAAAATACCTTTGAAGATTCGCTACTGTCTTGCCTACACCAAAGTGTCCAACAATCAATGAAGTGTGCGCCTCTCTTATGATACGGTTTCTTTCTCCTTGTGGAATACACAACTTGCCCAAGTGATACAACAAACTGTTATGTACATGATAATCCAACTCTTCAATTTGATTTCGTTGACTCAAGCTTGCATATACTTCCTGAAAGTCACTATCATTTTCATATTGTTCTATGTAACTTTCATGCAAAACAAAATTATGCTTGAGTATAACAAATGAATTTACAATAGGCCTTGAAAGCATATCAACTACCTTATTGTAGATTCCCTTTTTATACCTGATAACCAAATGAAATTGTTGTAGAAAACCCATCCATTTGAAATGCTGCGACTGCTGCAACTTTGACTGTGACTGTAAATACTACAATGGATGATGGTCTCCTTCCCCATCAAATAGTGCTTCTATTTCTTAACACTTTGTACTAATGCATAAAGTTCTTTTTCATAGGTGGGATAGTTAGTTACAACTCCATTAAACATTTCAGAATGAAATGAAATGGGCTTACCATGCTGCAATAGAACTTCTCCCATGGCATAATCACATGCATCTGTTTGAATCTTGAATGGTTGTATAAGATCTGGAAGAGCCAATACTGGTGCTAAAATTATCTTTTACTTCAAAGCATCAAATGATTTCTATTGTACATCTCCCCAATGAAAGACTTTCTTGACACTTGTCAATGCATGTGATGGAACTGCAATGGAAGAAAAATTAGCAATAAACTTTCTCCAATATTGTGTTGCCCCTAAAAAGCTTCTTACCTAGGTAACTATATTGGGCTTGGGCCAATTCAAAATGACCTCAACCTTAGAGGGGTCAATCTTCATCTCACCTCCTCCAACAATGTGTCCCAAATACATTAAAGAAGTTTTGCCAAATTCACACTTCGACATCTTTAAAAACAATTGTTCTTTTCTCAAGACATCTAGTACTTTGTTTCCATGCATGTCATGTTCATCTCTTGATTTGTTGAATATGAGAATATCATCTAAGCAGACAGTGACAAAATCATCTAGAAATGGTCTCAATACATTGTTCATTACCCTCATGAAAGTAGCTAGAGCATTTGTAAGACCAAAAGGCATAAAAATCCACTCAAACAATCCTTGTTTAGTTTTAAATGCGGTTTTCCAAATGTCTTCTTAAACTATCCTAACTTGATGATAACCACTTCGTAACTTAGTGAAGTACTTTTCATACCTCAACCGATCAAGCAAATCATCAATTCTTGGGAGTGGATAATGATTCTTTACCATGATTTTGTTCAGTGCATGGAAATCCACACACATGTGCCAAGTTCCATCATTCTTTGGCACCAAGACAATGGGTGAACCACATGGCGAAGTAGATGGGCATATGATACCTTTGTTCAACAAGTCTTGAATTTGCTTTTTGATTTCCATGCTCTCCATAATCGACATGTGATACATGCCTATGTTTGGAAGTGGAACATCTTGTTGCAACTAAATCTCATGCTGAATTCCCCTCTTGGGAGGTAACCCCTTTGGTTCTTGAAACATCTCACCATGCTTGCTTACCATATCAAACAAATCACATTTCAATTTATCATCACATCCTTCAAAATATTCATAATCAATATCATTATTTTTCTTGATCATGAGAAGCACACAACTTTTACTTGCATTTACTAGTCTCTTCATCTGCCCTACATTAACCAAAGAAATGTTTAACTTTTTGCGACAGGATCTCACTATGTACTCCACCCCATTCTTGAGAAATATGTATTTGTTGTCATGGTGATAAACTACTGCTTTCCTATCATACAAATAAGGACTAACCAAAATGATTCCTGAGATGGCAAGTGGAACTACTTCTAACTCAACTTCATCAATGAACTTTTTAGTAATGGCGAACTTGAATAAACACTTCCTTGTAACTTGTAAGTTTGCATTGTTAATATCCAACCCAATATATATGTTTTATGATGAGGTAAAGTTTCAAGGTTTAGTTTTTCTACCAAGTCTTCTGAAATCAATTTTAATTGTGACACATTATCAAATAACGCATCAATCTTTGTATGATTTGAACTCACTCTTACATGAAACAAATCTATTCTTGACTCTTCATTGGGAGTGTTGTTTTGACTATGTGATGAACTAGTGCTTGCAACAATTTATTTTCCTTTTGTAACCATGGCTGAAATCTTGGTCTCATCACTAGAGTCTGAACCAAGGTCATGTTGTGTGGTAGTGATCATATTTTGTTTTCCCTTATTGTTTTGTTTCTTAGGCCTTAATTTGGGATGCAATTTCCAGCAGTGGGCTTCATCATGCCCCTCTTTGGAACAATGTTTGCATGTGATTTTCTCCCCTTCTTTCTTCACGCTTGAATTCTTCTTTCCCTTCCCTTTTCCACCCTTCTCTTTCTCCTTTCCCTTGAATGACTTCCTCTTACTACCCTCTTCCTGAATGTTATTTCCTCTAGATTTGAGGTCTATGGCTTGCACACATACCTCATCTAAATTGTTTGGATTGAACATAAGGATAGTATCTTTTAAATAGGAATGTAAACCCCTAATGTATTTCAACAATGTATCTTGGGAATTCAAATTCACTCCTAACAACAAAGCGCTTTTCCTAAACTCCTGTGTATAATCTTGGTTTGTTTGGCCTTTAAGTTGCCTAAAATTCTGCCAACTCATAATGGATTTTTTCATATAGGCTAAAGGATAAAACTGTCTTTTAATTGCATAAACAAATTTAACCCAAGTAATGGATATCTTACCATGGAATCACATTTCCTCTTGAGTCTTTTCTTCCCACCAAACTAATGTAGCTCCTTCTAGCCTCAGTGAAGCCAATTGGATCTTTCTGTCATATTCTTGAAGGTTCTAAATTCTATAGTATACCTCCAACTGTCAAATCCAATTATCCAACTTTTCTGCATTCACCTCTCCATTGTACATGGGAAGTTCGAATTTTGTGTCCAATTTAAGTAAGGGAGTCTTTCCTTTTGAGTTTTTTGAATGAGTATGGGCAATTTCAGTGGTGGTAGTGGAAGATGATGCTGTGTGAGATGATGAAGATGATGAGGATGGTGGAGATGGAGGTGGCTTTCCACCATTCCCTTTTGAATCCTTCTTCTCTTCTTTTTTTTCCTTTGATCTTCCTTCTCCATGTGGAGATTTAGAACTCTCTCCAACGATTCTAGTGTTCCTCTCTTCATAGAGGACTTTAACCATCTTAGTTAAAGTGAAGAAATCTTTCTTGAATTCTTCCTCTTCTGAAGAAGGACCTTCAGGCTCTCTTTCTCCAGATATAATGGCTGTGGATTCACGCTCAAAAATTGGTACTTCTTGTACCTCTTCAATCTCAGTTGAAGGCTAAACTTGAGGAGTTTCAAGTGTAGCTGGAATTGGAACTTTGGGTGGTGGAGGTTATGGCCTTGTGGCTCTCCTTCTGGGCATTACCTCAGGAGTTACAACTAATAACTTCCCTTCTCCTTTCTGCAACTTTAACCTTGTAAGAATCACAATTTTGCAACCATTAAAACCCTAATTGCACAAACTCAAGAAATCAAACAATTCAACCTTGTTATGATACCAAGTTTATCTATTTTTGTATGATTAGTTTTTGTTGTGCTAATAACAATTACAGGTTTCTAAACATGTGCTTGCTTATTGCTTCTTGTACTGGGGTTTCCTTATTTGTTTGTGCATGTAAACAGGTAAATTTCCTTAAGTTTAAAATTACATTCATGGGAAAAATATATTCAAAAACAAATACTGAACAACAGACATTCAAAGTACAACAAACCATCAAAGAGACATTTTAACACAGTGTTTTGATGAAGGAGTTCACCTCTCATGGGCTACATCTCCTTGGTCCAACTTACATGGCTTGGGCCTCTGTATTAGCTCAATATTGAAAAATGTTGTTTTACAAAGATCTATGGCTCCTGATACCTACACCAATGTGTTCAAAATGTCCAAATTAGCCAAGAACACCTCTTCTTGAGCTCCATTTGGTCAAAAATTGCCTTCTCTATGACTTAGTTAGTCTTTTCCTAGAAAAGTTCCACTAAATCTGGAATGAATACAGTTAGTGCACTAAATGTGGAGGTAGGCCCAAAATTGGGGACTCCGCCAAAACTTCGCCATTTTAAACTCAGGCATAACTATCGGTTAAACTGCACTTAATTAAATTAATCTGCAATTAGTGTTAATCCCGCGGTTTCATTAACCAAAAACCCCGACAATTTCGGTGTATTGTTCACATGCCATATTAAACATTAACAATTTTGACCTTATCCTCTAGAGATAGCACTAACCGTAATTACTGGTGGTAGAGCGCGTTCACATGTTGTGGTCACCTCATAGTTTTGGAACTCGCCACCTAACCGTTTGGGGTCATAACATTTGCGTTTACATGTGATACTGTTTCCAGTGTTAGAATGTTGAAGCCATCGGTTTATGTAACTGTTTGTGGTTAACAACAAATGTGTTCACATGGGGGAGGGCTGGCCCTCTCCTAACCGGCGAACTTCACACCATTTAACTTTAAATAAAAGTGGAAAACATACATGGTAAGAAACACATAGTAGTGCAGGTGGTTAAGACGTTCAGACGGTATGCCAAAGGTTATGGGTTTGACCCTAAACTCCACCATAATTCCACTGTCAAGATTTTCAAGGCCTTTGGGAGGTGCCACGTGGCAGCCTCCGAGCTTGCCACGTGTCATTCTTCCATTGGGCAAAAAATAAACCAATTAGATTATACCAACACACCACTTGTATAACCCAATCAAACGAAGCCACTTGTCCATCAATGGTTCATTGTTGACCATCATTGACCCTGCCTAGTCACTTTCCACGTCAGCAGTACGAACTGCTGACTTTGCAGTGATGGGCCTTTTTTTGTTGAAAATTTCGCTTGTTTAGCAAAGCGATCTGAACACAATAAATTTCTCATACGAACTCAGTTTTTAGTGAAATGAATTGTGTTAGGATTGTTTTTCTAAGATAGACGCGGTCGTTCAGGTTTCAAGCCATTCTGAGAACTTTGATTTTTGATCTAAATACTGAGCACCTGATCACCCTGGAATCATCGAGGACATAGATGTTGCTAGGAGTTATGATTGCTTTTCCAACTAGATTTCCATTCTCTGCCCTCCTGATCTCACAATTTTTTGATAAAAAAAATGACAACATAGCCATTATCACACATTTGACTGGCATTGCGAAGATTGTATTTGATTTCTTCCACATAAAGGACATTCTGTACCTTAGTCTTACTCTCTAGACTAACAATTCCCTTTCCTTTAATTTTTGTTGGGAAATTGTTTCCAAACTTTACGTTTCCTTTTCCATTTTATTCAAATATAGGAACTTACTCTTGTCTCTAGCCATGTGCTTTGAGCAACCACTGTCCACATACCACTTATCTTCCTAGTCATGAGCATACAATAAAACACCACATTCCTCTTTTTCTTCTTTACATTGTTTCCATTTATTTTCATTCTTCTGAGGGCCTAACATCTTTGAATTCTGTTGTTCAGTAGGATAAAACAATTTGTTTCGACGTTCATTAGCCTTGTGAGCATTGTTATGACATACATAACATCAATCTCATTCATAAGAGGGAAGAATGAATTTATTTGTGCAACATGGAAACTTATGGATCTACCAAGCTAAAGGTGATTATAATTATATTTTTCATCTCTTTCAAATTTAATAAGTCTGCAATCGATAACTTTATGATCAAAGTTATGACACGTATAAAAATTACCATAAAATAACTTTGGGTACCTGAGGTAGTGCATCTGTTGAGTTTGAGTAGATCTATTCATATTTCTCGTATTGGCTTGTTGGTGAAAAAATATACACTAAAGTGATTTTGTATTAACAAAATTGATACCTCTCAGTTTTTCTTTAGGCTTTTTCACCCTTTCATGCTTACCATTTCTTCCTTTAAGTGCATCCACATAGCTCCGAGGCTCCTTGTTTTCCAGGGATCTGGAACTCGATTCTCCTTTCGAAGTGTGCTGAGGTTCTTTATATCTTGGACCAAATTTGATTTTTGATGGTATTTGCAAGCTAAGGATATCATCCGATGCTTCTGAACCCTTAGTAAATTTGAGGTGTAAATCCATATAGGACTTGATATTCATGAGATATGTTCTCAGATATACGACTTATGCCTCCAACTCTCTGGAGTTGTTTTCCCATTTGACTACCTGGTTCATTAGAAGCTCATCTTTTCTCCTGGCTTCTTCAAGCCAAGTTTTAAGAGAAATGACATCTCCATCATATGCATTCAAACTACCCTTTCCTTTGCTTCTTGACAATTCTAGTTTCAAGACTTCATTTTCATCCTCTAGTCTATCATGACCTTTTTGTTTGTCCTTTAATTGTTGAACTAGAATGTCTTTAAGCTCGAGAGTTTCTTCTAGTTTTACCTTTTCAAGATTATAATCTTCAATGTCAGAATTATATATAACTTCTTCAACTCTAAGAAGTTGCTCGTTCAACAACTTGTTCTTCTTCATCTCCTCCAGTGCGTTGACTAGCTCAGTTTCAAGGTCTACCACTGCTTCTTCTTCATATTTTTATTTGCCTTTAAACTTAGTCTTAGATTCAAATTCCATGAGTGTGAATTCCTCTTGTTCTCCCTCAGAAGATTCTTCACTACTTTCCTTGGATGACTCACTGTCTTCCTGAGAGTAGAAGCTCTTTTTATTCCATGGCTTCTTCCTCTAATATTTCTGAGATTTGTCTTGGCTCTTCTTTTCTTTCTCCTTATATTGCTTGTCCATTTTAAATGGGCATTTAAAACCACAATGTCCTACTCTAGCACATTCAAAACATTTAAATGGTAGCCTACCTTTATATTTTCCCGAGCCCTTTTTGTTTTTTCTCACAAACTGAGCCATATCCTCATCTGAGTCATAGTTGGAGAAATATTGAAGTATTTTGTGCTCTTTGGATTTCTTTGTAGCTTCAAACATTGCTCCCTTTGGCTCCAAGTTCTCTTCTATAATTCTCATCTCATAAGCAATGAGATTTCCATGTAGTTATTCCATAGTTAGAATCTTTAATTATGTCATCTCCTTTATGGCTTAGATCTTGCAATTAAATCTCATTAGGAGTGATCTTAAAACTTTTTAGACAAATTTTCCTTCTTTAATGTCTTCACCAAGTCCTATAATAATATCAGATACTTCATCAACTCTAAGGAAGTATTCAAGAATTATTTCTTCTTCATTCATCTTAAGACTTTCAAATTTTCATTCTATAGGTTTGGAGTTTAGCTCGCTTTAACTTTCCGTCTCCTTCATAGATATTCTGGAGCTTGTCCCAAACTTCCTTAGCTAATTTCTAGTGCATCACCTTTACCAACTTTGATTGGTTAAGACCAACTACACTGTATTCTTGGGATTTTCATTATTGTTGTATGCTCTCCTTTCACCAAGATATGTAGGTGTAGTTGTTGGAACAATGTATCCAGATTCTACTGCAATCCCTACATCCACTCCAAGAGACATGATGTATGCTTCCATTTTAACTCTCCAGAATACATAATTAACTCCATCAAAGACAAGTACTCTACTTGATTATATATCTTGACTTGCTTGATTTGCCATGCTTTCCTACGGATCTACCTTCTAGGTATTAAATTTTCCTTTAAGGAAACCACTCTGATACCAATTGTTTAGAATAAAAAATATTTGGGGGGGGGGGGGGTGGGTGAATAAGTAATTCTAAATTTTTCTTATTTAAACAAACATCACACAATCACAAAATAAAATTCAATCACAATTTTACATAGTGATTTTAACGTGAAAACCCTTTTGGGAGAAAAACCACCAAAACTTGTTTTATTATGATGTAAATTCAAAGAACCAACTTTGTTTACATAAATTATTTAGTAAGCACCCACTCATAGGAGGCTCTATCTCCCTCAGATCAACAAGCACCAACTTTCTTAGAGGCACCAACATCATATATGCACATATGTGCCATAAAATGACCTAGAAGTTTGAGTGCAACTAATGTCAATAAGCTCAATCAAGTTCCACTTCAACTATTCCATCTTGGGTCTAGAAAGTCAATAGGTAGCTCTAGCTAGAGGCTACAACCCTAGTTTAAGCTTAATACAATGAAAAAAATATGCCTAGGTGGAAGCACTATAGGTAAAGAACCATGAATCTAGTTTGCAAAGCCGTCAAACATAGTTGTAAGTTCTCATGGAACATGCACCCCATTCCACCCTCATATATTTCTCCAATATTAATTGTTCCAAAAATTTGAGACATTGGATGTCTAGGAACCCTCTTCATGCTCAATGCAGATATGATCCACGCATGTCCATTTGCCTTCCTTGATATTGTGTGAATAATGTATCTTCTATCCACCAAATATCGCCAACTTGTTCACAAATGTCATGAGAAATATCTACATCATCCTTATGAATACACTTGGAAAATCCTCCTGCAAGAAGTTGTGCAAGGCACTAGACTCCACTAATTCATGTATTTTCCTTCCATTGACAATCATATCCACATTACAAATCTGATCAAGTTTTTCTTTTTTAGCCAAGGAAACTATTTTCTACAAAGGCTCTTTCAATAAGGGATTCTCCCTTATTGAACCCAAAAGATCTATGGGGAACTCTTATGTCCAACTATACTTGAATCCAAGTCAATTTGAAGTGTGTGATATATGAATATTGTGTGCATCTCAACTTAGTTAAAATGCACTCTAATACATTATAAGACACTTAGCTATGCTAATCTTAGGTTGATTGTGACCTATATCAACAACTTTGTATCATCCTCCACCTTCATCCAATCTCTAATGACTACTGTCATTGTTCCAAAAAACTATTAATAAAAGGGTTGCTCCAACACCTATATTGGTATATTTTTCCTCAATGAACCCAAGCCTCCCAAGCATGTTCCTCACCAATAATTGGTTGTAAAATTGTCTCAAACTAGTTAGACCACCCTGCCAACTGATTGTTTCCTTTTGTAACCTTGTGAATGCCATCCAAGAGAGTTATAAAACCAATTGATTGTAGTGGTTGAGCTATGATACTACCTATCACAAATCTAAGGGTATTATCCAAAATAGTTCTTTATTCATATCCAAACATGTAGCACTGGCTTGCTTAAACCATAAGGGCTTAGCCAACCTATTCTTATTATAACTAGATTACATTTCTTCACTTAAGGTATACCCATAACTTGACCTTAACCTATTACATGTTAGTGGTAAAACTAAGTCCAACTTAAATAAGCTCATGCAACAACATACATGTGTACAAATGTATCCTTAAAACATCACAATAATATTTAGCCATTATTTCAATACCTAGCCAAAAAAAATCAGGTAAAGGAGCATAACATTCATCCAAGTAAAGAAAATACAATACACAAGTATAGATGGAAAACCTAAGGTGGATGCCTTTATTTATATGAATAATGTTACAATGTACAATAGAAGAGCATAGCCAACTACTTGTGGCTCGTTTACAAATTGCAATTTCAAAAGGCATAACTACATATAAGAACTATCAATCCAACCCTTGGGGCAACCATAGACCTACCTTATATAGGTCTCATTTTCTCTTTCTTTTCACTCAACCAGTGCAACTCACCCTACTATGTAAACCCCATAACTTATCACTATTACAAATTGTTAGGCCCCTATACTGCTAGTGTAACCCCTTATTGTTATTAGTACAACCCACTTATTATATTGATGTACCCATGTAGTGCCCATATTGTTACTATTGTGCCCCATAGAAGCCCAGTATTGTTATTATTGTGCCCTTACATTATTATTGTTATGTAAGCTCTGATTATGTTATGACCCCTTAGACTCCTATATATAGGAAGGAGGTTTTTTCATTTGTATCATCCAAGAATTGTTCATTTATGTAATGTAAAGGAGGCTGCCCCCTCGAAGAGGCTGAATTCTAAGGCGTTGATCTATCTTTTCTATCTTTTTCTTTGAGCTGTTTTCATAACATTTGGTATCAGAGCTTTGGATTCTAGGGTTTCGCTACTCCAAACAGGTCATCGTGGCATTTTCGCTATAACTTGTTTTCTGCGACGTTTCAGAAGTTGAAAAAAAAAACCATTTGAGAAGACATCGCACTAAATCTTGGGTCTTAATTTCAGAGCATTTTGCACTATATTTGCAAAGATATGATCTGAGGAAGTTGGTCATTTTGCAGACTCCTGAATGACATTCCAAACAGGTGACCTGGGGAAAATTGTCATAACTTTTTCTCTGAGAATTGGATTAAAATTTTGTAAAAAGGTGCAAAAAGAGGACAGACTGTAGTTTCTTCTAGATATTTTTCAGAGCCAGAGGTCGAAACAGTGACTCGTGGAACGTCGTACAAGTTCGCTCTATTGAAGAATCCAATTTGGATCAGACTGGTGGCATTGGAAAGAGGACGCAAAGGGCTACTACAGGTCACAATTTTAGAAATTAAAGTTCCGAAAGTACAGAGTTACAGTTGTTTCAAGATCGAGCTCCTAAAATCAAGAAAAAGCAAGATGAGGAAGTTTGATGGCAAGGATCCGGTAAATTGGATACTTCAGATGGAGCAATATTTTGATCTACATGGTGTACCACTAT
>APFE031297892.1:66380-90501 GCA_000404065.3 Pinus taeda
ATATAATTTAGCGTTTAAAAAAATACAAATCATAATAATATGGTGGTGGTTAATATCCACTAAAACGAACATAACATAACCTTTAAACTTTTTCCTCCGCATTTAATACTTCCTAAATTTTTCCTCATATTATTCAAAAAAAAATTAAGTTTTTCCTCCTATTATTCCAAAAAAATTAACGTTTCACTTTTTTTCCTTCGCATTTAATACTTCCAAAGTTTTTCATCATAAAACGCATTAAACAAAAAATAAAAACATAAACTTTATACTTAACATTTAATATTCAATTTTTTTTGTTGTGTGTTTACAAAACGCATTAAAACATAGAACTATGCGCTTTTTGAATATTCCTCGCCAAATATGTCGGATCACCTCTAAATACCTGTCGCAATAACGCAGTTGTTTATAAAGAGACTTTTTTCTGGTCAAAATTATTTAGTAATTTATTGGAATCCCAAGTTTGATAGCTAGTTTTTTATAATCAAAGGGTAGGAGGGGTTTTTGAGGGTGTTGAATCCAAATATGTAGTTAAAAAACCATTTTAACTGCTAAAAATCAAGATTTAACCTCATTTCTTGCGCCGGATTCCGTCATCGAAATCTCCAAAAAATCACATTATAGACAACTCCCGCAATAACCGTCATCTAACTTTCACTCTTCAATAATTAGCAGAAGCTGCTCCGGCTGGGTGCTCCTGTTTCTACGCGCCAAATCCTGTTACGTAACACGACTTCCTCGTCTCGGAGCGCTGAAATTTAGCAGAGCAAAAAGAGGAACTCAGACCATCACATAATTCCAACAATGGAGCAGCAGCCGCCTCAAAGCCCATGGCAGCCGAGCGTCCGCAGGCAGCACCGGCCGACGGGGCGGAGGGGCGATACACCACTCCACTCGGCCGCCAGGCCGGGCGATTTATCTCGTGTCCAACAAATTCTTTCGCCCGATTCCGACCACGACGATTCCGACTCCGAAAAACCCCTCGACAGACGAGCTTTAATCGCCCGGCAGAATGAAGCGGGGGAGACGACATTATACGCCGCCGCCGAGAGCGGCCACGCGGAAATCTTGAAGGAGCTGCTCACATACGCCGATGTCGATCTTGCGGCCGTCAAAACCCACACCGGCAGCGACGCACTGCACATCGCGGCAAAACACGGGCATATTGGTAAGCGGCAAACCATGGGTTGCTTTTGATTAATCCCTTTACGAGAATTTGAATTCGAATTCGAGAAAATCGCTGCCGGAATTTATTTGAGGGTTCATTTTTGTGTTGAAGATTGTGTGAAAGAACTGGTGAATTTCTGCCCGGAGCTGGCGATGACGACGGATTCCTCGAACTGCACGCCCCTTTATTCGGCGGCGACACAGGGCCACGCGGAAGTGGTGGCAGTGCTTTTGGCGGCGAATGATGGGCTTCTGAGAATTGCAAAGAGTAACGGGAAAACGGCGCTGCATTCTGCGGTGAGAGGGGGTCATCTGGAGGCGGTGAGAGCTCTACTGGCGAGGGGAGCGGATTTGTGTAGTAGGAAAGATTACAAAGGGCAGACGCCACTGCATATGGCGGTGAAAGGGCCCAGTGCGGAAGTGGTTAAAGAGCTGCTGAGAGTCGATCCTTCGGTGATTAATATGGAGGACAAGAAGGGGAACATTGCCTTGCATGTGGCCACAAGAAAGGGGCGTGAACAGGTATGTTTTTGATATCCACAATAGTGCAAAACCAGTAGGTCATTTGAATTAATATAAATATAAATATCAAAATATATATATTATATATATGTGGGGGATTGAGTTTAGGTTGGGGACCTGGGCATGTTAATGTTAAACCTTAGCTCTCGTGTATTGTGGGTAGGTTGATTTTAGAGCAGTTGTCTATAATGCGATTTTTTTGAAAGCTTTTCTGGTCGGTTTTTTCGGTAGCAATTTATTTGAATGGTAAGTTTGATAGCTAGTTTCTGCACAATCAAAGCGTCCCAGGGGGGTTTTTCAGGGTGCTGAATCCAAATATGCAGTTAAAAAACCATTTTAACTGCAACAAATCAATATTTAACCTCAATTTCTTTCGCGGATTCATCTCCAAAAAATCGCATTATAAACAACTCCGATTTTAGATGGGTTTTGAAATATAATGTTTTTTTCTCTTGAAAATAAGAAATTTCAAGGAATATTTTGATAAATTTTAGCAAAAAGTTTTGTAAATTTAATTTACAGTTATTAAACTTAAAGATTTTATATGCCACAATTTTTTTATAATGCGGAATCCATTTCCACTTTCAAATACATAATTTAAACACTGTTTTTCCTAAATTTGTTGAATTCTTTTGCGCACCATTCCTCTATAAACTTTACCTTCGAAATTCAATGCTAAATTATAAATATATTATTTAACTTTGATAGTAATCCTATTATATATTTTATCTATATAATAATATTTTATGCATAAAGTTAATCTAAAGGTTTGATTTAAAATTTATTAAATTTTTAGAATAATAAAAGAGTGCTCCCGGCAAACTTTATGATTTCCAGGAGGTGGTACAGGGAAGTATTGAGTCACGTGAAAGAAATGTTTGTGTCAAAATTGAACATATGTCCAAAATGTCATCGTCTTGAAAGAAGACATGGCCATTTCATATATTGAGATATTCTACATTTTGTCGTTTCTTAAAAAGATATATAGATCTCCACTTGCCCTACACAAAGTGACAATGCTTATGTAAGATTATATGTGAATACTTGTACATTGTCGGCCTATTACATCTTTGTTCTCTCCTCTTTTATATTATATAGTTTTTTTAAACTTAGAAAAGTGACTATTAATGAAAAGAATTTCCAATTGAAAGATGATAGTAATAAGGATTTCCCTCTCTCATTGTTTTTCAGAAGGACAAAAGTGATGTGGATTTTCCCCATTTTCCCAAATTTTGTATGAGAGGATAGTAAGAACCTGAATTCCCCACTCTCCTCCAGTTGTTGGAAAAAGGTAGTAACATGGATTCCCCATTTCTTTCCATGTTTTTTGTTGTTGGAGAATAGTAGTGATGAGGATTTCCCTCCCTTATCCCATTTTTGGTTGGAGGAGATTAATAAAGTAAAACTTGGATAATAATAGTAAATACTAGTGAAAATTGACACTTTAAACTTGTTTATTAAAATTTCATTTCAAATATTTTATTAAAAGTTAAAAGCTAACTATATTAATAAATAATGAGATATAAAACTATAAAGAAAAAGGGGGAAATTATAAAAACTAGTAAGTTATAAGTTATAAGGTTTATTGAGTGAATAGGCTTGATAATAGGATAAACCATGAAAAATAATTATAACGAAGTAAGAGTGAACATTATAGCATGATAAATTATTGAGTTTTGAAGGGAAAGGGACAGTGGACTATAAACAAAAGTGATATATTTGAATGAAAAATGAGAGTTTATGGCTAAACATATTCATATTTTTCTTTTTTCTTTTTTGCAAAGCAATAATGTAGTCTTGTCATGGCATACAAATTTTTAAGGAAAGAGAGAGAGAGAGATGACGTACATGTACTTATCACAACTTGGTCACAAAGTTGATACAATCTCTAACTCTCCAAACCCTAGTTAGGAAAATCCATAAAAATCCTAACCAAGCCGAAGGATCCACAACATGTTAGCATCAACATCAATAAGTCCTCCTTGGCTTCAATGCTTGTCTCTCACGAGTGCCCAAGACATCTTATCCTCTTCCCCTCAATCAAGCATGACAAGTAGCAGTAAGGCTTCAAAAACCTTAATCTTCTTCTCACACGAGCTACAAGAACAATGTTTCTTTATCCTTTAATATTTAACACAAAACCTAGCTTCTTTATCTTATTTGACATGAAGCCCTAATCCTTCAAAACCCTTGAACTTCTCCAAGAACCTTAGTGCTATAAGAAAATGAGTGATAATACAATGAAGAGTACAATGAGATAGAGAGGTTAGTGTTTTATTAGTATGGTCAGCTTTTATTCCCCCTTTTTGTTTATAGTTTTATATCTCATGATTTATTTAACATTGTTAAAAATAAAGATAAAATTTTTCAAGCTCCAAGTGCTTGATTTCATAGTAAAATTCTCTCGTCCAATTTTCTTTTTAATAATTTCCTAATGTCTTAACCCCTTAAATGTTTTTTTAAAAGTAATCTGCAACTATATTTATTATATTAAATAGTTCCCTTCCCCCCTTTTAACTTCTCTTAACCATAGTCATTGTAATATGGTTACCTCTTTATTAATTGATATTATAAGGCAACTATTTTTATTAATATTTATAACCCCCCTTATAGCTTTTTATTATTTAGTATTATATAACAACTAATTTTATTAATACTAATTTTGGAATATTAAATAATTTAAAGCTAAATTTAGAATTCTAGATAATTCCTATCCGCCCCCTTTTTTAGGATTTTTAAAATTTCTATATGTCTAACTAATTCTTTTAACTTATTCTTAACATCCTAAAAAAACAATTTGTATCTAAATTTAAAATATTAAATATTTTATAACTTATTTGAGAATGTTAAATAATTTAAAACTAGATTATAGATAATTCCTATCCCCTCTAGTCTTTTTAGAATTTTTAATAAATAAAAATTAAATTAGAATTTTTATGTTTAACTAATCTCCAACGGCTAGTTTTTCAAGGGCTAGTGCATCCCTGCTATTTATTCATGAAGATTGTATGATTTTTCCCACTTTGTGGTGAGGGTGAACCACATTAGTTGGTTCGAAACGTTGACCAAATCCTAATAATGTGATTAATCCGAAAAGCATTTCTTTAAAACGTTTGATGTTTATAAATAAAATGTTTAGCCAAGCAAAGTTTATTTTTGCGAATATATGTTTATTTAATTTATATGTATAAGTTATTATAATTATTAAATAAGTGTTAGATAAAGTTTGATTAGAAGATGTATAGAGAATTTATTGAAGCATAGTTTAGATTTTTGATATTTTGGTTCTTGGCTTATTTTTTCGTGATTTTATTTGAAATTTAGTAGAAATTTATTGGAATGGTATATTTGAAATATGTAATTTACGAGTAGTTTTTAGGGCTTTTCCAAGGCATTGAATTTATTATGCATTCAAAAATACATTTAGTAAATAAAAAATCACAATCTCATTAAAAATTGTATGGTTGGATTTTGTTTAAAAAATCAAGGCATCAATTAGTTAAACTGCCCCATTTACTTACTAATGTCTCATAGTTGTATTTGTCATATTTTTTTTTAAAACTATTGAATTAAACTAGTGCATTGTAGAGTGTTATGCCATTCAAGTAGGTATGTAGTGCTTAGATTTTTTATATTAACGAATTAAATGTTAATGGAAAAATATTGGAGATAATACATTGATCCATGTCAATATCCATTTTAATCAAGGTTTATTTTAATGAACTATGTCGAGCCAATATGTGCCCATATGTTTAAATGTTAGTTGCAGGAACTAATCTTTCATGACCATGGAGAAGATGAATCACTATTGTGTAATTGATAAAATATATCAGTAAATCTTTACAACTAATTTAAGTAAAGCCTTATGTAATCATAAATAATTTTCATTGTATAATATCATCATTTTTGTCTCATAACATGGTGACAATCAACCAACTATGTACCAATATGGTTGAGGAGCATTTATGGCCATGTCCAAATGAAGAGGCATAGATGTTAACTAAAGAATGTTAGCTTTTGAGTTTACTTTGAAAGTGTTTACGTCATGCTTGGTGGTGATTCATGCAATATGAGGTGCATGGTGTATGGATGATCCTTGGTTGTTATGTGATGGATAGACACAGTGGAGTTGACTTGCTCAATGATTGCTATTCCTTGTATTTCGTATGTATGGCATTCTTCCTTGAAGCATTTGAGACCAATCAAGCTTATTGACCTTCTTCATGATAATCACATGGAGGGTTATTTGCTTGCTTTAGGCATTCTAGAGGAGGGCATTGAATGTCATGAACACACTTAGTTGCTTGTGTGGAAGCGTGTACTTGAGAAGACACTTAGGTTAAGGGGGTGATAATTGGGTGGGTTGGACCCAGAGGATCACATGGTTGAGGAGGAAAACTAGATTTTGAAGACTTGTGGAGGATTGTTGGGAACATCTCATGGAACACTAATGCCTTGGAACCTTACTTGTGAAAGTCTTCATCTTGGAGCTTAACATGTGTCACTTGGAGAGAAAATGATCCACTTGTCATCTCACTTGTGTAGAATTAGGTTGGTTATATAGATTTAAACCCACTTTATATTATTTCCCTCCCTTACCTCTCATATAAATAGAGAAAGGAGGGGATCCTTTTACACATTCATACATTTGTCATCTTATTATAGAGATGTGAGAAGTATACCACACTAATCTCTCTATCTCCTTGTACTCTTCATTGTATTATCACTCCTTTTCTTAGAGCACTAAGGTTCTTGGAGAAGTCCAAGGGTTTTGAAGGATTAGGGCTTCATGTTAAATAAGATAAAGAAGCTAGGTTTTGAGTTAAATATTAAAGGATAAAGAAACATTGTTCTTCTAGCTCTTGTGAGAGAAGAAGACTAAGGTTTTTGAAACCTTAGTTCTACTTTTCATGTTTGATTGAGGGGAAGAGGACAAGATGTCTTGGGCACTCGTGAGAGACAAGCATTGAAGCCAAGGAGGACTTATTGATGTTGATGCTAACATGTTGTGGATCCTTCGGCGTGGTTAGGGTTTTTATGGCTTTTCCTAACTAGGGTTTGGAGAGTTGGAGATTGTATCAACTTTGTGACAAAGTTGTGATATGTACATGTATGCTATCTCTCTCTCTCTTTATTTAAAAAATTGTTAGCTATAAAAATTTCTATAATTGTAGATTTAATTTTCAAGTTGTATTATCTTATTGATTGGGTAATTTCTAGTGCTTGTTGTTTATGCTAATTTGCAATAACATAAGACTGAAATTGATAAATGATTTAACATATAACTTGAAGATAAGAAAGTAGATTTTATGTTGCAATAATGTGATCTTCATATCATGCATATGCTTGGAAAAGTGTGCCACAAGGGTTTAAACTTGTTAACATTTGTTCAATATCTTTTCTCTTGAGTTACCTAGTTTGTTAGGTTGAAGTAAAGTGAAATATTGTTTGTTGTTATACATCAATATTTAAGATCAATCCCAAGATGGAAAGTTCACAAGGATTAAATCTTAGAAACCTATGTTGTGAGATGAAATTTTGTATTTGCATTAAAAGGCATATTAAGAAATTTACAAGGATATGAGTGTGTAGAAAATTAGGTAGGAGCACAAGGGAAAGGAAGAAGTTAAGATGCCTATATTGAAGGAAATAATCAACTAATACACACCAACATTTATAAGAATCCATTATGCAAATGCATAATTTTCAAGTTCATATTAATGTTTTATAAGTGACTAGTGTAAGTGGTTAGGCAATGAGTAAGAATATCTCAAAGGATGGAGTTATCAACTACATGGCCCTAATTAATAAAAAATAGACTAATGTTAAAGAAAAAATGGTAAGGCAATAGGAAACAATTTAAAGATGATTTCATTCATGACAAGAGCCTTGATGAGGGCAAATTAGTAAAACTAAAGACACATAATATAGAGCTTGAAATAGGAGGATAAGTAAAATGAGCATACAAGTGACATAATATGAGTGGCTATTATGACAAAGATATTTGAAAGATTCAATTGAATATGCTATGCCAACAACTGAAAAATACATTATATGAGTTAAATGAACTATTTGTTATTTGAGTGCAACTATGAGTACTTGGTGCACAACCTCATGTGTGTTAAAAGTGCCCATCCCTGAGAGTGATCTCTTTTAACCAGAATACCCTTGGTCTCTATTCCTCTTAGTAAGTTGTGACCCTTGTAGGGACCAAGGTGAAGTGCCATAAAACCCCACTAATATCTGGCACAAATACATTGGGTCTCCACTCAATGAGCTTACAACAGAGCATGTGTTCATGGGATATTAAAGAATATCTCTAATTTTACTAGATATTGATAAATGCCTCCCAATTTCTTTTTGTTGAACCCCCTTCAATACATCTTTCCAATAAATAAAAAATCCCTATTTTTACTAGATATCCATTATTTTTACTAAATACGCCTTTTTATAACCCCTAATACCTCTAAATCCTTATGGTACCCTCATCTCTTGTCCCCCAATACCTACAATATATTGACTTTATTATTCACAATGTTAAACAACACCCCCCCCCCCCCCCCCCCCTTCCCCACACCCTTTATGAATGAAAACCATAAGATATTGGTCAATAAGGTGAATGACCCATGCACAAATAACACCACACACGCCAAGTTCTTGAGGATTCATGCATACTCAATGACACACACACACACAACAATGTGTGTATGTGGACTCAATAACTTGTGCACACATTAAGAATGCCATCATTGCTAGATCATTATGGAATCCCAACCTATTTAATATCCTAACACGTGTTATAATGCATAATTCGTTGAGAAGATGAATAATAATCACATCAGTGGATACAAAAATGAATAAGAAATTGAAATGATATTGCTTGATTTGATGCTGATTATGGCAAATTGGAAAATCTCAAAATCATATAACATTTCAATACCTTTTGTAATACACATCTCCATGTTATGAAGTTCAAGGATGCACATCTAAAATTGATATAAATAACCCATATGCCAAATATTAGAAATTAAGATATATAACCATATGTTTCAATAACTTGAGGTGACCATAACATAAAGACAATGACTTCCTCATAAAGTTTGATAAGAAGTATGACTTAAGATAACCACGGATGTTTAATACACAATAACATGCATGAGGGAAAATAAACTTTAATTTCACTAAAATATTCCTTAATAACTTCCTTAGATGACATGATGGATAATGATGATTTGTCATTGGTTTTTAGCCTATGGAGTTGTCTAATGGTTATGGTGA
Source organism: Pinus taeda (assembly GCA_000404065.3). Taxonomy (NCBI): domain Eukaryota; kingdom Viridiplantae; phylum Streptophyta; class Pinopsida; order Pinales; family Pinaceae; genus Pinus; species Pinus taeda. Next base: position 75,345 of record APFE031297892.1, read on the forward strand.
TGATAGTCATATTTTCTTATTAAGTCTCTTAGAGATAACATTATCCTAAACAACATGCACTTCATATCAAAGTAATTAATGTTGTATAAGTTGGGATATATATATCATTTGATCTAAAGTACATTGAGATCGGGTGATATATATCTTAGCATATACGTGACATTAATTGCTCTACTATGGGGTGCATATTGTTAACCCAAATTTCCTCCTTGCAAGTTGATCCAAATTTAGACAGGAACACATATAACCATAAATACAAAGATGCAACAAAAATAACACTATCTTTCAATAATATCAAATCATGAAATATGCTTACACACAGAATGGAAATGAAACTACCTCGGGCGATGGTAGCTTATCTCTAAGAAGAGATGTGGCAGCTACATGCCTCTGATTGAGTTACAATGAGGCTCAAGGGACTTTTTATTATTGAACAATAAGAGAAAACCCTAAACAACCAAAACCCTAACCCGAGGAGATGTAACACCAAGAGTTTATGGGCCCCGTTGGGGTTAGCTAGGTAGCCAACTTCCCATGGTCATAGCTTGGTCATATTATCTCTGTTTGACGTGCATGATACCTCGTTAGAAAGATCCCTTCGAGGACTACAACTGAAAACTCGATCTCAATGAGATTACTCAGAAGGAATATTGCCAAAAAAACGTCGTTTAGGGCCTCAAAACGGCTCCGGATGTTCAGGACCCGAAAAACTGCAAAAAATAGTAAATTGTGCTACAATTAAGGAAATTGAAAAATTAAAAGAAGCAATGGTGGGGGTCCATGTGGAAAAAGCAGGTGGCCACCAATATCCACCTAGATCACAAGTCTAGTAAAAACCATATATTCATTCACAAAGTTGCTTAATGTTTATTAATATAGCATTTTGATTGGAATCTTTACCATAACCTTCTTTCTCTCACGTCATTACACTTTTGATGATTAATACCTTTTAATAATCCTTTATTGACATTATTTTTTTCCTTATATTAAAGCTAGGATGAGTCTAGGCCAGGGTTAGCCCCAATGTTAGATGTGGTATGCTATCACAAGGACTATGTGAGGCTCGGTTCAACCTAGATGCCCCACAAGACAATTTTAACTTCCACATGTGGTACTCACTGTCAATGCCTCCTCATGAGATTTTTACTAGTGCCCTGATGGAAGCTAAACCCCACACAAACCAATTGATCTACATTTGATGGGTTTTAAAGATTCAAGGACATGGGGGCAAGCTTTGGTCTACTTATGTGTGAATAGGTCACAAGACCATTTTTAATATAATCTTTCTAAGTGCAACCACACGATTTAATCACTATCTCAAAATATCCCATCCTAACATGATTTTAAATTGTCTTTAAAAATAAACAAAAATATAAACCTATAAGAAAACACCTAATATTATTTAAACATAAATATATATTATTTAATTTAAAATACATTAAATTAAATAATATATCTCAATTTATAAAATTAGTACATATCATTAATCCTAATATTATTATCACCTCACTTCAACTATAATTCATCTACGTATCCTAACCACCACCATTTTGAGTGGCCAACAATATCATCGCCATGCCCTTGCTTACTCATCTCTATTTGTGAGCTTCATTAACTTTGACAAGATTAACAACATTACTCTTAGAAAGATTTGGAAAGATGGATTTAACAGACTCGACAACCTAAGGGTGAAATTAACCTTCAGTTGGGTTCAAATTTTTTTTTTACAATAATTTTTGCAAATTTAGAGAGTAAAGACAAGATTTTTGAGGGAGGCTCGTACTTTTACAATAATATTGGTCTCTATATCTGTCATTGGGAAGCTTGTTTTGACCCAGAGAAAGAATAATTTTTAGTGGCATCAGATTTTTGAGGGAGGCTCGTACTTTTACAACAATATTAGTCTCTATATCTGTCATTGGGAAGCTTGTTTTGACCCATAGAAAGAATAATTTTTAGTGGCATCAGTTTAAGACTTTACTCTTTTCCTGTTGATTTTTGGATTCCTGAAATTTTGGAAGGTATAGGACATTCCTTGGGGTGTTTTTAAAAAATATGAGGTAACAAAGAGGGGAAAGAACATTTCCTATGCTCACTTCTATGTTTATATGAATATCTCACAACCTTGGTAGGAATCTATTGAATTGGACTACCCAGGAGAAGTTTGGTCTCATATTTTTATTTTATTTTGAGCATGTACCTTTTCACTATATATTTTTCCATGAACATGGCCATTTGTTTAGGGATTGTCCATTATGAAAGAAGGACCTAGTGGTTGGTGGTCCGGTGGATCCTTAGGAAACAATGGCTTTACTAGGGTTACAACATGAAGGACAACTCAACGATGGTGTGCTCCTCTGATACCTTTGCAATTGGGAGATAAAAATACTTTTTCGGCCCTCGAGGTGATGGAAGAAGATCCAAATCTTCCGGATGACACCCCAATGTTAGAGCATGAATAGATAGCCTTGGGCGATAACTTAAATGAAAACTGAAAGATGCCGGAAGTAATGAATAATGAATAAGAATTTGATTATTTTGATTTACTTGGTATTAAGGAAGTTCTAATGTTGACCAAGAAACACTCGGAAGAATTGTTGGGTAAAGAACGAGTCTTAACTGATCTGTTGAATGACTAGGCAAGGAATGATTTGGGAGAATTAACTAAGGAGTAGCGTGAGAAGTATGTCATAACCTATATTAATTGGAAGACCTAACAACAACAATCCTCTGGAGAAGGACAAGGAGTGTGATCCATTCAAGAGTTGAAAGAGAAAGGGAAAGATATTCTGGTGAAAGGCTTAACGAAAGATTCCATAAAAAAGGTCGTAAATCAAACAAAGAGAAGTTGCAAAATACAAACGATGAGTTGGTTACCTCTAGCCAAGTAAATTCCATCCCAGAGTTTTATTCTTCATGTTAAAAATCTTAATCATGAAGATTCTGACATGGAACTTGCAGGGGTTAAATAGTAAAGGGAAACAACAATATCTTTAGGAGAAAATAAAGGAGGAGAAACTGATTATCGTCATTTTGCAGGAGACCGAAGTTTTGTGGGAAAATTTGCTTGTGATTTGTGAGAAGTCTTGGAGGGGGTGTTAGGTTGTGGGCCTTTATGCAAAAGGAAGTGCAGGGGGTTTGACAATTTTATGGAATCCCTTGGAAGTGATTTTCTAGGACTGGATGACAAATCCTTGTGTTTTATCAAGTAGGTTTAGGTATCTTGGTACTACAAAAATGGTCTCTTTAACTGGGGTTTATGGCAGTATCCAGAAATTAGATACTTAATCAACTTATTTTGCTCATTTTATTGAGCAGTTAAAGTTGGTAGATATCCCCACCATCATGGGACTCCTACCTAGAATAATAGGCATTACAGATGAAACCAAATTGCTAGTAGGTTGGATTGATTTCTTCTATCTAAAGAGGTTTTGCACAAGGATATTTTTTTGGAAGTGACAATTTTACCTTCTCCTGAATCATACCATTGGCCAATTTGTTTGGAAGTGGATTTGAAAGAAGCCCCCAAGACTTGCCCCTTCAGATTTGAAAGGTTCTAGTTACATGTGCCAGGTTTTGTAGCGCAACTATAGAAATGGTGGTCATACATTGTTGTATGATGTAGGAATAAAATGCACACTTTCCAAATTAAACTTAAAGCTTTGAAAGCACAAATTAAATTGTGGAATAAACGTGATTTTGGTAACATTTTTGAAGAGAATGCCTTATTAGAAGACAAGATGCGACAGGTACAACAATGTATGATTCCTGAAGGACGACCTCAAGGACTTATTAATGAAGGTGGTCTTACCCTTCATAAACTAGAGCAACATAGAGAATAGGAAGAACTCCTTTGGAAACAATAATTGATGGTATAATGGCTTCAGGAGGGTGAAAGAAATTCTAAATTTTTTCTAGATTGATGTTACAACAACATCATCGTAATAAGATTTTCTCTATTAGAGGAGTTGCTGGGGATCACATATTATGCAACTAGATCACAAAAGAGAAGAAAAGGATCAATGATTTGAAAATTAGCCTCTTTGAGGGAAAAACCTCCTTTACATCACATAAATGAATGATTCTTGGATGATACAAATGACAAGACTTCCTTGGTATATATAGGAGTATAAGGGGTGACAATATAATCAGATCCTACATAACAATAATAATGTAAGGGCACAACAATAACAATAGTGGGCTTCTATGGGGCATAACAATAACAATATGGGAGCTACATGGACACAACAATAACAATAGGGGGCTACACTAACAATAAAAATAAGGGGCTTACACTAATATTATAGGGACCTTACATGCCCCTCTCCTTCAAAAAATTGTTGTCCTCAACGCTTGAGTAGTTTTGGATGCTTCTGTATAAAATTCTCATCCTCCCATGTGGAATCTTTAGCGGGTTAGTTCTTCCACTTAATGAGATACTCTGAAATTGATCGATTCCGTAGTTGTCGAGTTCTTGTTCTCGTGACTGCTTCAGGCTCCAATATGATTTTTCCTTCTTCATAAAGTTTTAGAAATACTGTTTGAATCGAGAGCTTATCATTGATAACCTTCTTTAAGCATGATACATGGAAAACTGGGTGGGAAGATGCAGGCAACTTCAATTTGTATGCCATAGTACCAATCTTTTGCAACATTTTGAAAAGACCATAATACTTGGGTGATAATTTATTATCTTTCTTAGCTTGCTTGTGGGACATTTGTTTGCATGATTGTAGCCTTAAAAATACCCAGTCACCTACATCAAAACTTCTTTCACTGTGATGCTGATCTTCCTGTTGTTTCATTCGATTTTGCGCTAGAGTGAGGTTATCCCTTAAGAGTTGGAGAACTTGTTGTTGATGCTCAATGTGATCTTCCATTGCTTGAACCTTAGAATTTTCTCTTAAAGATGATGTGATGGACGATGGATGATATCCATAAAGTGCCATAAATGGGGTCACTTTTGCTGCAGTACGGAAGACAGTGTTATACCACCATTCAACTAGAGGTAACCCCTTAACCCACTGTTTTTTTTTAATCAGATACAAAGCAACGAAGATATCCTTACAAACATTTTTTCACTATCTCCGTTTGTTTGTCAGATTGAGGATGATAAGGTGATTTATGAGCTAATTGAGTACCAAGACAAGAAGATAATTTCGTCCAAAAAAATCTAGTGAAAATGGGATCTCTGTCACTTACAATAATCTTTGGGTTTCCATGTAGCTTTTGAATTCTTTCCATAAATGCATTATCAACTGTACTAGCTTTAAAAGGATGAGATAATGAACAAAAGTGTATATACTTGGTAAGTCTATCAACTACCACAATGATGACAGTCCTTCCTTCAGACTTGGATAAACCTATGATAACATCCATTGAAACCTCCTCCCAACCTTAACTTGGAATGACTAAAGGTTGGAATTGACCCATGGTCTTAATTACCTCAACTTTATTTTGTTGGCAAACCAAACATTCTGCCACAAACTTCTTAATATTAGATTTAAGACCATCCCAAAAAAATTCCTTCTTGACCTTGTGGTACGTTTTTAAAAATCTCGAGTGCCCTTCTAAGGGGGAGGTATGCAATTTCAAAATAATATTTTGTTTGAGTTAGGAATTCTTACAGAGATATATGCGATATTTGTACCACAATGAATCATTTTTCCAGATAAATGTATCAAATGTATTGGGATCTTGCTGCAACTTTTGAATGAGTGTCCACATCTCTTCGTCATTCTTCCATTCATCCCTTGATTCAGTTATCTAGTCAGGTTGGATGATAGAAATGGCACAAAGCAATGCTTCCACATCCTCATCCTTTCTTGAGAGTGCTCTGCAACAACATTTTGCCTCCCTTTTTTGTAGATTATTTCAAAGTCATAACCTAACATCTTTGTGACCCATTTTTGATGCTCTTCTGAATATAATCTTTGTTCCAAAAAGTATTTAAGACGATCATGATTGGATTTTACCTTGAAGTGTCTTCCCATTAGGTAAGGTCGCCATTGCTTTAGTGCATGTAGTATCGCCAACATTTCCTTGTCATAAATAGGTTTGTGTAGATACTTTCCTTTGATTGTATGACTTTCAAAAGAAACAGGTCTTCCTTCTTGCATTAAAACAACACCAATTCCATTTCTTGATGCATCACATTCCACAATAAAGGTTTTTGTGAAGTCTAGTGTAGATAATACTGATGCTTGGAACATTGCCTCTTTAAGATGTTCAAAGGCCTTAGTTGCTTCTGAAGTTCAAGAAAATGCATCTTTCTTCAGTAATGTTGTTATGGGTTCCATTATTCTCCCACAATTCTTAACAAACTTGCGATAATACTTTGTCAACCTAAGAAATCCTCGAAGATGCTTTAGGGTTGCGAGGATATTCCATTCCTTAATGGCTTTAATTTTGTTAGGGTCTCCCTTAACACCCTCATGAGATACAATATGACCCAAATATTCCACCTCTTGTATTCCAAAGAAACATTTGGACGTTTTTGCATATAATTGTTGCTCCTCCAACAATTTGAGCACCCTGTCAATATGTTGAACATGATCCTTCCAAGACTTGTTGTAGATTAGTATATCATCAAAAAATACTAATTTTTTTTTTTTCTAAGGAAGGGTTTGAAAATGTAATTCATCAAAATGTGGAAGGTGCATTATTAAGGCCAAAAGGCATTACCAAAAATCCATAACGACCTTCATGAGTTTTGGATGTTGTTTTCAGAATGTCTTCAGTCTTCATTCTAATTTGATGATATCCTAAACGAAGATCCAACTTGGTGAAGTAAATTGCTCCATGTAATTCATCCAACAATTTATCAATGATAGGAATGAGAAATTTATCTTTAATAGTGATTTTGTTGAGCTCCCTATAATCCGGAAACATACGCCATGATCCATCCTTTTTGTGCACCAATACTACTGGAGTAGAGAAAGAACTTTGACTAGGTTGAATTGTATCGACCTCTAGCATTTATGCAACCATACATTTAATTTCACACTTTGGGGCATAGGGATCTCTGTAAGGCTTGATGTTTGGAGGAACACTTCCTGAAATCAAGTGAACAACATGTTCATAGTGAAAAATAGGTGGGAGGCCGTTGGGAGTCTCAAATACCTTGGAATGTTTGTGCAAGACTTTTTGGAGATCTGGAGAAATAAATGATTTTGATGTTTGAACATGTAGTGAGCATAATTGTGCAATTATGCCCCATTGTTCTTTCTTCAAAATATTTGTCATGTCATTAGAGATGATTATCTTCCCTGGTTTTCATGCGATACCCATTAATTCAGTTTTCTTTCCTTCCCAAAAAAATTTCAAGAAGAGTTCTTGAAAATTGAAAGTTATCATCCCCAAAAATTGTAACCATTGGACTCCTAGTACAACATCAACACCACCTATTGGAATGGAAATAATTGAATTATTCAATACATATTCCCCCATGGTTAACTTGATATTATGACACTTTTCAGAGAAATGTCTAGTTCCTCTATTTGCAACCATCACTTGACACTTTGGTGCTGGATATAGAAAGCACTTCAATTCCTTGGCTATCTTACAATGAATAAAATTATGAGTACTAATTGAATCAGTCAAAAATATTACTTTTGTCTTCTTGGTATATCTTTCTATCTTGAGAGTTTGAGGAGTGGTAATTCTTGCCAATGCACTACAAGATATGGTCATATTCATTTCTTCTTTCTCTGGGGTTGGTTTCTAGTGTATATCCTCTTCCTTTGATGTTTCTTGTTCCTTTTCTTCGTCCTCTTCACAATCTATGTAAACTAATTTCTTCTAAGGACACTTATGACCTTTAGTGTATTTTCTATCACAATTGAAAGAAACCCCTTTTTCTCTTTTTTTCTCCAATTGTTGTGGGGTCAACCTTATAGGTTGTGGAAGACTAGGAGCAACAACACTTCCATCTTTATAGTTGTGAGTGGTAGCCTTATTTGTTGCCATAATTTTACTTCAACTTTTCTTTCCACCGTGAATGTTTTCTCCAATGAAACAGGTTCCCAAAGGTGAACCTCATGTTGGATGTCATCCTTCAAAGTCCCTATGAAGACATGAATCTTATGTTCCTCTGGAATATCAGTTACCCTGATATTTAAATTTTGGAAGCCCTTAATGTGCTTCGCCATTGAACCCTTTTGTTTGACATTTATCAATTGGTTAAAGAAGGTGTTCCTCTTTGTATCCTCACAATGTGCTATCATTTCCTCTGTAAAAATTGACCAAGTGACAAGTGGTTTACGCCGAACAAAGCCAACAATACCATACAAACTAATTGGGTTCTAAATATAAAGATGCAATGCATACCATTTGTGTGTGTTGCACATCATGTAGATCAAAATATTGCTCCATTTGTAGTATCCATGTTATCGGATCCTTGCCATCAAACTTCCTCATATCGATCTTTGGAATGTGGTTAGTCTTCATTCCAATGTTAGAGTCTCTAAAATCATAATTAACATTCCTTTTGTTCTCATCATGAGTTTCATGGAATATATTTTCGCCATTAGGAAGCATTTCTTGTAGCAACTTTGTCAAACCTTCTTTCAAACCATTCATCTTAGCTTCCATGTATGCTTTTAAACCATTCTTCAAACCATCCATCTTAGCTTCCATGTCTGCTTTTAATCCATCCTGCAAACCTTCCATGTATGCTTTTAAACCATTCTTCAAACTATCTATCTTAGCTTCCATGTCTGCTTTTAATCCATCCTTCAAATCTTCCATGTCTTCTTTTAAATCGTTCTTCAACCCATCCATCTTATCTTCCATTTCATTTTTGGCTACTCTTTGTGAGAGCATAATTTGTTGCACTTGGTCGCGTAATTTTGATATATCATGTTGCATTTCTTCCTCTTCCTCATGTGTTATAGTAGAGATTTCTGGTTGCTTAATGGGAGTATCCATTTTTTTGTTTTGAGACATAATGGAACCAAATAATGATATTTATGTTTTACTATGCCCTTTGAATTACTTCAGACTAATTTTTCAAACAAACTTATGCAAATTTAAGAAAATACACGTCTTTCTTCTTGCTTTTTGGAGCTTGATATTGAAATTGTTGTATCTCTGAAACTTTGGCCTCTCAATGTCTGGAATTTAATCCTGTGGTAGCACTTTGCCTCTTCTTTACAATGCAACAAATCAGACCAAGATTGGATTATCTAATATAAAATTATGTCAAATCTCCCACTATGGCCTGATTATGGACGAGTTCAGTAGAGCGAACTTGTACGAAATTCCCCGTATCACTATTTCAACCTTAGGACCTAAATTTGATACACGAGAAACCGCAGTCCGTGCAATTTCAATAACTTTTTACGGAATTCTAATCTGATGCTTGAAACGAAAGCTATGATGATTTTCCGTCGGTCCCTTGTTTGAGACTAAATTCTAGAGCATGCATAAACCCTAACTTCTTTGGACCATATCTTTGAAAATATAACGAACGAAGATCTGAAATTTCTACACTAATTTCACCAATATTTTTGTTGTACGTGGTCGAAATTTCAGTTTTTGAAGTTTTGTAGAAAAAAACTTATAGCAAAAATTCCAAGATGGCCTGTTTGAAGTAGCGAAACCCTATAATCAAAAGTTGTGATACTAAATGTTATGCAACCTGATCACAAAGCATAAGAAAAAATTAATCAACGACTTGAAAATTATCTTCTTCGAGGGGGAAACCTCCTTTACATCACATAAATGAACAATTCTTATATGATACAAATGACAAGACCTCCTTGGTATATATAGGAGTCTAAAGGGTCACAATATAATCAGAGCCTACATAACAATAATAATGTAAAGCATAACAATAAAAATAATGGGTTTCTATGGGGCACAACAATAACAATTTGGGTCTATACTAAGATTAGCAAGAAGGGGGTTACACTAGTATTATAGGGGCCTAACATCCCAAGATTATTTATAAGGATATAGAGCAAGAGTTGGTTTGCTATTTCCATAATACCTTATCGGAGAGTTCTTATAACAAGAAGGTCAATATGAATGAAGTCCTTAAATTTATGCCTTCACTTGTTAATAAGGAGAAGAACAATGCGTTAATGCAACCAATCTCATTTTAGGAAGTGGAGATGCTTGTTATGGAATTGCTGAAGAATAAATCTCCAGGCCATGAGGGTTTTACTTTAGATTTTTTTAAACCCTGTTGGAATTTCTTAAGAATTGAGATTTATGAATTGGTGGAAGAATCACGACATACTTAGTAGATATGGGAGGGCCTTAATGCCACCTTTTTCACTCTTATATCAAAACCAGGTCACTCTGAGGACCTTAGTGGATTTAGTCCTATTGCATTGTGTAACACTATTTATAAGATTATATCGACAATAATTATGAAACGTCTGAAACCATTACTTCTAGGTTTGATCTCTTCGGAACATACATACTTTATTAAAGGCAAACAAATTACAGATGGTATTATCACTGCTCAAGAAGTTGCCCATTCCTTGAAGTCTTCAAAACATCCACGCATGATGATTAAATTGGATTTATCTAAGGCCTATGATAAACTCAGTTGGGAATATTTATTCCAGGTCCTCGCTGCTTTTGGTTTCTCAGATCAATGGATTACATGGGTACGATCTCTTATAACCTCCCCTTTTTTATTCTATTTTGGTTAATGCCTCACCATCATACACTTTTAAATCTTCAAAGGGGTTGCGACAAGATGAGCCTTTATCGTCGTTCATTTTCATTCTAGCCATGGAAGGGCCTGCGAGATTTTATAGTCATTCTTGTTTACAAGATCACATTTCTGGGTTACGATTGTTTGGAGATTCCCTTACAGTTATACATCAATAATTCGTTGATGATGTCGTTCTTTTTAGGACACCCACCTTTAAATAAGTGAAAGGAGTTTGTCAAATTCTATAAAATTTTATGAATGCTTCTTGTACTTTAATTAACAAGGATAAAACCAACATTTTTTTCTTTAATTGTAAGGAAGTAATCCATGGACATTTGACAAGGTTCCTGGGCTTCCGTAAGGCCCAGTTACAGTCCAAATACCTTGGCATAGCATTAGTTCTATATCAGAACTGGATATCCAGTTGGGAAATGACTCTCTAAAACATCTTCTAAGATTAATAATTGGATGTTTCGTGCTCTTAATTTTGTTGGCAAATTGGTCCTTACCAAATCAATCTTGCAGACATTGCCAAAATACAAAACGGTTGTCATGCCTATCCCAAAAACAATTTGTAATTGGCTTCGTTTGTTATGGTGTGATTTTCCTTGGAGAGGTGCCAATAAAGATAAGCACTAGTCCCTTGTTGGTTGGGATAAGATGATTTGACCAAACTCTGCTGGTGTTTTGGGGTTAAGAGATCCATAAATGGTTAAAGGTGGACAAACATTATGGAATCGAATTTGGTTGTGGAAGTATGTACCCTTTCTCAAACGACAAGATATATTGCGATGGGATGGTATGCTTCCTATTTCAAGTGTCTAGAAATGGACACATGATTGCAAAGTTGTCGTGAGGAAATATGAATTTTGGGATATAAAAGCAAGGGATATTTCCCTATTTTTGGAGGAAGCTTGGCAGTAACTTCCTTGTCTAAATGAGAATACCAACCTTTGTTCTATCCAATCGTTTACTTCTACATTGGGGGCTGTAAAAGTTTCGGACTTTTGGAAACCTTCTGAGAAAAATATGCTTTAGCATCGGTGGAAAGAAAAAGATGCTTGGCCCCAAGCTCCAAATGACATTCCTTGGGAGGATTTCCATAAGACTTTATATGCTCGGAGTATTTATTGTTCTCAACGACATGATGTTTTACGATGGGGACATAAACCAGGAGGTTCCTTTTCTGTTAAAGAGGCTTATTGTTTTATTGTCGATTTCCATAGTTTGGAACAGAAGGTAATATGGAAGCGTCTATCGGAGAGATGGTGGTTTCCTAAAGTCTCTATCTTTTTATGGTTAATTGTTTGGGGTTTCTTGCTAACCCGGGATCATATTCGAAGGAAGGGATTTGATGGTCCACCAATATGTTTTTTATGCTTTAAGGAGGAATAAACAACAAATCATATTTTTATATCATGTGATTTGTCTCTGTAAATGTGGGATATCATTCATCTTTTTGGTCCAAATAGACCACCCTTGGTGGATATTCATTCCTGATTGGATCAATGGTATTCCCATAAATTTAAGAACCCCATTATTTATTGTGCTTGGGTGCTTGTATTAGGATTTCTTCTTTGGAACTTGTAGAAAGAGTGAAATTATCACATTTTCGGATCAAGGAATCAATTTGCTCTAGTACTTAGAGATGTGGTTCTTAAGAATATTCAGGAGACTATCATTGCATTACCATGGTTTACTAATAACTAGTAAGTTGAAGGATATGAAGTGGTTATTATGGAAAATCTTCTCCTTCATCCTTTAATGACTACCATATCATGATCACCAATGTCAAATTGTTTTCATGCCAGTTCTAACTCATATTCGCCACCTCCATGATCTTTTATTAAGTTAAATTTTGATGGGGTTGCTTAAGGAAACCCTAAAAGTACAAGCAAAGGTGGGATTTTTCGGGATGAACATTCCATGCAACTGAGAGTTTTTTCCATGTCTTATGGGGTTTCCACCAATAACTTGGCTGAATTTTTGGCAATAGAACAAGGTTTACGAATTGCTCTCACGGAAAGTTATTCCTTATTACATGTGGACGGAGATTTAGAATTGGTAATTCAATGTTTAAAAAACTATTACATGGTCAACTGGTAAATAAAACGATACATAGTTGGACACTGAAAGATGTAGTTTCCAGTATAAATGATTTGATACCTAGGTTTTCTTACATTCTTGTTCATCATACCAGGAAAGTTGCAATTGAGTGGCAAATTTACTTGCAAATTAGGGATGTACATGTGGCAACTTCAACCTTGATGAGTCATGGCCGCTCACCACCAAGCGTAGTAATACAAACCTTTTACAACGAATGATGAATGAAGATTATGCAGTAAAGTCTAGTGTTTTCCCCGATGGGGGTGCCTCTACCTACCTTTGGTCTATCATTAATGCAACCTTTGGAATGCGTAATGAGGATGGACATTTGGCGTATGGAGCAGCGGGTGTGGCATAAGGTAAGAACGAGGATTCAAGCATGTTCCTTGACATCCCTTCACGTTAAATTCTCCTGTGTGGGGTGGCAAAGAACTTGGGGGTACTACAGGGGAGGTGAGGTACACCACCACCTTCCCCCACGATTGTGGCTTCACGATCAATTTCCAGGTAAATTCAATGGTGATGTATCGTTGAGTTTTCATGTCGTTTTGAGTGTGGTGGTTCTGCGAGGCATTGTCCCTTCGCTGCTATCCATGGTGTTTTGTGAGGGATGCAAATGTATTTTGTGCTTTTCTTGCAATCAATAGAGCGGGCATTAGTTTTTGAACTAGTGGCCGTATTGTCGAATTCAACTTTGGTAGACTTTGAATTCTCAGGTATTTATTACCCGTGCCCATTGTTGCCTTACGATTTTTGGTGTTCTAGTCATTTCTCCATTTGGTTAGGAAGCTTGGTCATTATTTATGAAATGGGTGCAATTACATCATATAAGTTGGGTCCCGTGTAATGTCTAGTTGCATTTTCTGTCCCCGTTATTCGACTTGTCCATTGTAGTGTCAAGTATTAACTTTCTCAATTACTTTTCCTGGTCGAATTTTCATCTTGTTCTTATCTTTTGGTCATATTTTGATAATGGTTTGTTAGAACATTTGGATTGTATTGGGGGTCATTGGCAGTAGCTCTTCCTTGACGCCCTTCAACCGTCACTTGTGTTTCATACAAACCTAAATTTCTTTGCTTATGATTGGATTCGTTTTATAATCCTCTTCTATGGTCTTTTGGGGATGATACTATTGTCTTTGTCAGTCCGGAGTTATTCAAGGAGTCTTGGGTCATTGTCCTAAAGTATCATTTTTGTGCTTATTTCTTGCTTGTTCTGTTGTTGTCTAAAGTCATCAGTCGTTAGGGTGGTAGTCATTCTGTTGGGGGACGAGGTAACTGCCATTCTATAGGAGGCTCCTTCTTGTCCTTCTTTGTTGCAGTTCCACTCTAAGTGCGTAGGGACATTTTATTCCTGGAATTAATGGATTCCAAAGAATGTTCCTATTACTTGAATTCAGAGTTCCTCAAAGAAAATTTAAAAGGGTTTCTAGACCCTGCTAAGATGCGCCAAAAGAGGTTGGTTTTTCTACACTCCTTGGTTGCACAATTACAGATGGACGCTTTGCTTTGTCTAGTTATGACGAATAACTAGGTAACCAAATACAATATGTTCTCTTGCATAGAGGACATCAAGAGGATTCTAAAAAATATTAGGTTTAAGGTAAATGACTTGGATGGCCATCTGTCTTGTGTAGAGAGAGCTTTGCTATTAGATAATGATTTTAGGGACCTTATGGATGCTCTAAAAGATCCCACTTCAACAACTTTTGCTAGCTCTTCAGAACCCTTTATTCCTATGTCAGATTACTTGATGTATGGCCGAATCTCTCCTAGTGTAACGACAATGCATGCCAAGCTTATTTCTTATGTTGGTTTAGGGGATACTAATGCACAAATGGCAGTGGTCTTTGGTTCATGTGTCTTTGGTTGATGTGTTTAATGTTTAGTTCTTTGCAAAATAGGATGATGGTCGTTGTTCATGCTTAGTCTCCTCAATTGATGGTGGATGCATGGTTGTTGTCTTGGTTTTCTGTTTGTTTCATCTGCGGATGGTCATATCATTTTGTAATGGCTCAAACTCTTAGTTTCCAGGTGGCTAAACAAAGTAGTTTGAGCAATTAAGTAATGGATTTTGGTGGGTTTTTTCAGTTAGCAAGCAAGTCTAGGCTATGATCATGTTTCTCTATATGCCCATGTAATTCGATTTTTATAATGTGATATATACTGCTGAAAGGAGGATATGTTGTTTTTTATTTTAGTAAAAAAGACTTGACTTCAAATTAGTTTTGAAATTTCTAAATAGATTTTATAAAGTTCATTAAAGTTTTGAAAAAATTAAATATTAAACTAAATATTTTGAAAATCAAAAATAAATTTTGAAATTTTTGAAATTTGAATTTTTATATTCTGATTGATTTATTTATATGAATGACTAATTTC
>APFE031297892.1:97216-129848 GCA_000404065.3 Pinus taeda
AATTTGATTCTGGATCCCGACGCTGGCACCACTGACAAGACTCAGGAGGGCAACGTGTTGGACGAAAAAGAAATGCTCAGCCAGGACGACGCGTGTCAGCAGGCCGAGGAGACGCAGGGGGAAGAGGAAACATGAATAGGTGGTTCTTGAGGTTGCTCTTTTTGGTTCTTGGGAGGTTGCTTTGGAAGCAATGCCCAGTTTTGAGTTTCTACTTGCCGTCGCGTTTGTTCAGGTCTCGGTCCAGGGTTTTTAGCTCGGGTCATATGCTTATCTTCAGTTCTTTCTCTCTCAGTTTGTTTGTAATGCCAATTGATTTGGTTGTTAGTTTTGTTGAATTGGCTGTTAGTTTTGGTGAGATTCCCCAGCTCTTCTGTAATGGGGAAATTTTGTAAAGTATTCGAAGTTTACCAGCTAATAGAAATAGCTTTTACCGAGGAAAAACAATATATAAAATATCATGTTTACCAGTTAATAAAAATAGCTTTTACCGAGGAGAAAAAATATATAAAGTATAATAATAAATATAAAAATAATAATATATATATAAAGATAACAAATAAATATATACAAAAATAATATAAAGAGAAAAAACACCTAATGAGTAGAGATTTTAGATCAATGTTTTAGCCTATTATAAAGTCTAATTATAACAGTAATATATAAATATTAAATAGTAATATATGAAAAAATCATGTTCGTTATATAATTTACTAAGATGAATAAAATAATATATGTTGCGTTTTATTATTCCTAATAAATCATAAAAATATATTACTTTTTCATTCAAGTTTTTAAATATAAGAAGACCAAATTTATTTTTTTATTATCAAAATTCATACATATATCACATATTCAAGAGTTTTAATTACAATAAAAGGTATATATTTTATTTTTCATAATTAATTATATTAATTCGTTTTAATATATAATTTTATATTTTAATATAAATATATTCATCTAAACAAATATAATTAAAATATTAACCATTCATTTTTTTTCCAGCTAAAACATCGGAATGGATCACTTGCTTTTGTTGATAGTAATGTTGACACAAACATATTCCAAATCTGTTTTAGTGATCACTTGCTTTTGTTGATACTAATACAAACACAAAAATATTCCAAATGTATTTTTAGGCATATTCTAAATGCATACATCAAAAATATACTTATTCCAATTACTTTTCGTAATGCTCGTATGTTTAGGCATATTCTAAATGCATACATCAAAAATATACTTATTCCAATTACTTTTCGTAATGCTCGTATGTTTAAACACAATCAAATTTTAATAACTTTGGCTAATATTAAATATAGGAGTTGTCTATAATGTGATTTTTTGGAGATTCCGGTGATGGAATCTGGTTGAAGAAATGAGGTTAAATCTTGATTTTTAGCAGTTAAAATGGTTTTTTAATTGCATATTTGGATTCAGCACGCTGAAAAACCCCTGGAACTTTTTGATTGTGCAGAAGAAACTAACTATCAAACTTGGGATTCCAATAAATTGCTGCCAGATTTTGACCGAAAAAATCCGGCAAAAAAACTTTCAAAAAACTCATTATAAACCAATGCCTAAATATAACATAAACACGAAAAAAACAAACCTATTACTATCACATTCACTGCCATTAATATAAATACTTTTGATAACATTAATATAAATATCACGCACATTTATCATTAATTGCCTTTACTAATACTGACAAAAACGCGTTTACTGACACAAAAAATTAAACGTGTTTCAACAATTAAGAAAAAACGACACTTTTACTGACACTGACGACAAACATAAACATGGATGGAAATATATATTAAAAAATGCTTCGGTCAATAAAATGAAGAAAACGGCTACAGTTTCACATTTTTGTGCGTTGAACTTTTAACATTTAAATATAAAAAATATGTGCGTTGAATTTTTAACATTTAATAAATATAATAAATTTTATAATATTTATGGAGTTGTTTTTAGTGTGATTTTTTAGATTTTTCTGGTTTAATTTCTCTAAAATTGGCAAGAATTTATTGTATTCACAAGTTTGATAGATAACCACGGCACAATAAAAGTACTCTAGAGATTTTTCATGGTGCTGAATTTATCTATATATTCAAAAAACTAATTTAAATAACACAAATCGAAATTTCACCACACATTTAAACACGAAATTCAAACACCAAACTCCAAATAATCACATAAAAACAACCCAAACTCCAAATAATCACATAAAAACAACTTTGATATTTGTGGACGTTTAGTTTCACATGTTTGTGCGTTGAATTTTTTAACATTTAATAATACAATAGTTTTTATGATATTTATTGTGCCTCTTAGAAACACGTGTACGTTTGGCGCTCTTGAAGATTCATTGCCAAATTTACCGGATCGTCCCTAAATACTTGTCGCAACAGCCGCCATCTCACACGCAAGTTGCAACGCTCTTCAATTATTAGCAGAGGCTGCTCCGGCTGCTGCTCCTGTTTCTACGCGTCCGAAATTCTGTTAAATTACACCCCTACCTAGTCTCTCAGAGCTGAGTTTTAACGGAGAAAGGTCGGAGTTCAGACAAACCCATGATTCCGACAATGGAGGAGCAGACGCCGCGGAGGCAGCCGAGCGTCCGCAAGAAGCACAGGTCGACGGCCCGGCGGGGCGACACGCTGCTCCACTCGGCCGCCAGGGCGGGCGATTTATCTAAACTCCGGCAAATTCTTGCGCCCGATTCCGACAATGAGGAGTCCGACGTCGAGAGACCCATCGACTGGCGAGCTTTAATTGCCCGACAGAACGAAGCGGGGGAGACGACATTATACGCTGCCGCGGACAGTGGCCACGCGGAAATCTTGAAGGAGTTGCTCAATTACGCCGATGTCGATCTTGCGTCCGTCAAAACCAACGCCGGCAGCGACGCCCTGCACACCGCGGCAAAGCACGGCCATGCAGGTAAGCCGCAAACCCAGGCTTTAATTATTCCCTTTACGAGAATTTGAATTTGAATTCGAGCACATTGTTGCCGGAATTTATTTGAGGGTTCATTTTTTGTGTTGAAGATTGTGTGAAAGAACTGGTGAACTTCTGCCCGGAGCTGGCGATGACGACGGATTCCTCGAACTGCACGCCCCTTTATTCGGCGGCGACACAGGGCCACGCGGAGGTGGTGGCGGATCTTTTGATGGCGAACGATGGGCTTCTGAGAATTGCAAAGAGTAACGGGAAAACGGCGCTGCATTCTGCGGTGAGAGGGGGTCATCTGGAGGTTGTGAGAGCTCTACTGGTGAAGGGTGCGGATTTGTGTGCTAGGAAAGACAACAAAGGGCAGACGCCGCTGCATATGGCGGTGAAAGGGCCCAGTGCGGAAGTGGTAAAAGAGCTGCTGAGAGTTGATCTTTCGGTGATTAATGTGGAGGACAAGAAGGGGAACACTGCTCTGCATGTGGCCACAAGGAAGGGGCGTGAACAAGTATGTTTTTGGCGTTTGCTTCTGCATTTACCATTTATTCCAATCCTTTTATCTTTTCTGAATTCTAGAACAGTAAAGCATCAATAGTGCATTTAAGCTCAGCTCAAGGCTTAAACCCTTGCGCACTTGCGTGTAAGTCCCGGTTCACTATAGCAGTGGCAATTTTGAAACCCTTTCACATTTGTGAGGTAGTCCCGATGCTTGGATCAATATAGCGCTTAGAGGTTTATAAATAAGTTCTTATACAACATGTCTAATGTAGCGTCCTAGATCTATGACCAGCATAGATCCATCTTAAATACTGATCTAACATGAGCCAAGACGGATCCAATTTCTTAAACACTGATCTAACATGACCCAAGAGGGATCCAATTTCTTCATGTGCAATTTTTTTTAATTTTTATTTTGGTTGACATGATCAAAATTTTAACTTGGTGACCAACCGACATCTTTACACATCCTACTCGGGTTCTTACACAGGCTGTAGAATGAGCCTCTAGGCTCAATAAGTTTAATGCTAATTAGATTATTTTATTATTTTATTCACATATAATTAGCATAGTTTCATGACTTATTAAGTTTTTATAGTGATAAAAAATCAACCAATGCACAAACCTCCTAGTTGCACCGAGATAAGTGAGGTAAAGGGAGCATTGGCTTGCGTCGAAAAAGTGTTCTAGTAAAAGCATTGACATCTCATATACCGAAAGTACTCTACATCTTATAATTAAAATGTGTTATTGTTGTTGTATTTAATTTCAAAGATATATAGTCCCTCACTTCCCCACATATTTTAGAGGAAAATAGTTGGGTAGAAAGAAGTACTATGTTGAGAAATTCAACCCCACTTGTGATCTTGAACAAAAAGTGTATATTGGAGCTAGTATTCCATGGAGAGCAAAGATTCTTATTGCTCAGGTAAGAACTAACTCGCATCTACTTCGGTGTGAAACAGGGCAGTGGAAAAGGCTTAAAGAAGCTTGGGAAGAACGAGTGTGTACTTTGTGCAATTCTGGTATAGTGGAATAAAAAAAAAATTTCATTTTGGAATGTGATACTTTCAAAGACATAAGGGATAATTGTGGCAATATATTAGCATTGGTCGCTTGGCATCGTCTGTTCAACAAAGGTACTATTAAAAGGTTGGGCCAGCTCATCATCAATTTGAATAAGGAAATGAATGAATTACAAATGGTGAAAAAAGGGAGATTGGTAGTCCCATAGAATGTTTTTAGTCTCGTGGATGTTAAAATATCATTCATTTGGTCATTCTAAGTGAGAATGCTTGTACCTTGCTATTGCATTGTGGGTTGCTCCCTTTCTTCCTCAGATTTCTATTTGATGGATGGTAGTAATGTAGATCCCCCTCTCCCCTCACTTGGTTTTCTAGTTTCCGTGACTGCTTCAGGCTCAAATATGATTTTTCCTTCTTTGTCAAGTTCTGGCAACACTGTTTGAACTGGTAGCTTGTCACTGATAACCTTCTTTAAGCATGAAACATGAAAAACCGGGTGTACTGGGAAGATGCAGGTAGCTCCAATTTGTACGCCATGGTATCAATCTTTTGCAACACCTTGTAAGAACTGTAGAACTGTAGCTTTCTTGAGAGACATTTGTTTGTATGGTTGTAGCCGTAAAAATACCCAGTCACCCACATCAAAACTTCTTTCACTGCGATGCTGATCTTCTTGTTGTTTCATTCAATTCTGTGCTAGAGTGAGGTTATCGTTTAAGAGTTGGAGAACTTGTTGTTGATGCTCAATGTGATATTCTGCTACTTGAACCTTGGAATTTTCTTTTAAAGATGATGTGATGGATGGTGGATGATATCCATAAAGTGCCATAAATGGGGTCATTTTTGCTGCAGTATGGAAGGAAGTGCTATACCACAATTTAGCTAGAGGTAAACACTTGACCCATTGTGTTTGTTTATCAGATACAAAACAACGAAGATATCCTTCCAAATATTTGTTCATTATCTCAGTTTTCCCATCAGATTGAGGATGATAAGATGAGCTATAAGCTAATTGAGTACTAATACAAGAAAATAATTCTGTCCAAAAATTTCCAGTGAAAATGGGATCTCTGTCACTTACTATAATCTTTGGATTTCCATGAAGCTTTTGAATTGTTTCCATAAATGCAGTAGCAACTGTACTGGCTTTAAAATGATGAGATAATGCACAAAAATGTACATACTTGGTAAGTCTATCATCTACCACCATGACGACACTCTTTCCTTCAGACTTGGGTAAACTTGTGATAAAATCCATTGAGACCTCCTCCTAACACTGACTTGGAATGGATAAAGGTTGTAATAGACCTGGGGTCTTAATTGTCTCAACTTTATTTTGTTGGAAAAATAAAAAATTCTGCGACACTTTTGAATATTAGATTTAAGGCCATCCCAAAAAAATTCCTTCTTGACCCCATGGTAAGTTTTTAAAAATCCCGAGTGTCCTCCTAAGGGATACATGTGCAATTCTAAAAGAAAATTTTGTTTGAGTTGGGAATTCTTACAAGGATATAAGTGATCTTTGTACGATAATGAATCATTTTTCCAGCTAAATGTATCAAATGTACTGGGATCTGTTTGCAACTTTTGAATGAGCGACTACACCTCTTCATCATTCTTCCATTCATCCCTTGCTTCGGTTATCCACTCAGGTTGGATAATAGAAATGACATAAATCAATGCTTCCACATCCTCATCCTTTTTTGAGAGTGCATCTGCAACAACATTTTGCTTCCCTTTTTTGTAGATGATTTCAAAGTCATCACCTAACATCTTTATCACCCATTTTTGTTGCTTTTCTGAAGATACTCTTTGTTTCAAAAAGTATTTAAGACTATCATGATTTGTTTTTACCTTGAAGTGTCTTCCCATTAGGTAAGGTCACCATTGCTTTAGTGCATGTAGTATTGTTAACATTTCCTTCTCATTAATAGGCTTGTGTAAATACTTTCCTTTGATTGGATGACTTTCAAAAGCAATGGGTCTTATTTCTTGCATTAAAACCACACCAATTCCATTTCCTGAAGCATCACGTTCCACAATGAAAGTTTTTGTGAGGTCTGGCGTAGCTAAGACCGGTGCTTGGCACATTGCCTCTTTAAGATGTTCAAAGGCCTTCGTTGCTTTTGGAGTCCAAGAAAATGCATCTTTCTTCAGTAATGATGTTAGAGGTGTTGCTGTTCTCCCATAATTCTTAACAAACTTGTGATAATACCCTTTCAATGCGAAAAATCCTCAAAGATGCTTTATGGTTGTGGGGATTTTCCATTCCTTAATGACCCTAATTTTGTTAGGGTCTACCTTAACACCCTCATGAGATACAATATGACCCAAATATTCCACCTCTTGTACTCCAAAGAAACATTTGGAGGTTTTTGCATATAATTGTTTCTCTTTCAATAGTTTGAGCACCCTGTCAACATGTTGAACATGATTGTTTCAAGACTTGCTGTAGATTAGTATATCATAAAAAATTAGTAACACAAATTTTCTAAGGAAGGTTTTGAAAATGGAATTCATCAAACCTTGAAATGTGGAAGGTGCATTAGTAAGGCCAAAAGGCATGACCAAAAAATAATAATGACCCTCATGAGTTATGAATGCTGTTTTCCGAATGTCTTCAGTCTTTATTCTAATTTGATGATATCCTGAATGAATATCCAACTTGATGAAGTAAATTGCTCCATTTAATTCATCCAACAATTCATCTATGACAGGAATGAGAAATTTCTCTTTAACAGTGAGCTTGTTGAGCTCCCTATAATCTGTACACATACGCCATGATCCATCCTTGTACACCAATACTACTGGAGTAGAGAAAGAACTTTGACTAGGTTGAATTATACTAGCCTCTAGCATTTCTACAACCATATGTTCAATTTCACTCTTTTGGGCATAAGGATATATGTAAGCCCTGCTGTTTGGAGGAACACTTCCTGGGATCAAGTGAATCGCATGATTATGATCACGAATAGGTGGGGGCCTTTGGGAGTTTCAAACACCTTGGAATGATTGCCCAAGACTTTTTAGATATCTGGAGAAATAGATGATTTCAATGTTTGAACCCCTAGTGAGCATAATTATGCAATTACACACCATTGTTCTTTCTTCAGAATCTTTTTCATGCCATTAGAGTTGATTATCTTTCTTGGTTTCCCTACGATACCCCTTAATTCAACTTCATTTCTTTCCCAAAATTTTTTTCGAGAAAAGTTCTTGAAAATTGGAAGCTATCGTGCCCAAAGATTGTAACCATTGGACTCCTAGTACAATATCAACACCACTCATTGCAATGGGAAAGCAATTGACTATTCAATACATATTCCCCCATGGTTAGCTTGATATTATGGCACTTTCCAGAGCAATTTATAGTTCCTCCATTTGCAACCATCACTTGACACTCTGGTGTCGGATATAGGAAGCAATTCAATTCCTTGACTATCTTACAATGAATAAAATTATGGGTACTACCCAAATCAATCATCACTATTACCTTTTTTTCTTGATATATCCTTCTATCTTGAGAGTTTGAGGAGTGGTAATTCCTGCCAATGCATTACAAGATATAGTTAGATTCATTTCTTCTTTCTCTGGGGTTGGTTCCTAGTGTATATCCTCATATTTTGATGTTTCTTGTTCTTTTTCTTCCTCCTCTTCACAGTCTATGTAGAATAATTTATTCTCAACACACTTATGACCTTTAATGTATTTTCTATCACAACTGTAACAAAGCCCTATTGCTCTTTTTTCCTCCAATTGTTGTGGTGTCAACCTCGTAGGTTGTGGAAGACTAAGAGCAACAACAATTACATCTCTATAGTTGTGAGTGGTAGACTTCCTTGTTGCCATAATTTTGCTTTCAACTTTTCTTACCACACTGAATGACTTCTCCAATGAATTAGGTTCCCAAAGGCGAACTGCATGTTGGATGTTATCTTTAAAGTCCTACGAAAATATCAATCCTATGTTCCTCTAGAATATCGGTTACCCTATATTCAATTTTTGGAAGTCTTCAATGTGCGTCGCCATTGAACCCTTTTGTTTGAGATTTATCAATTGGCTAAAGAAAGTGTTTCTTTTTGTATCTTCATAATGTACTATTATTTCCTTCGTAAAAATTGACCAAGTGACAAGTGGTTTATGAGAACAAAGCCATCTATACCATACAAACTGTGATTGGGTTCTAAAAATAAAGATGCAATATGTACCTTTTGTGAAGGTTGCACATCCATGTTACCGGATCCTTGCCATCAATCTTCCTCATATCTATATTTGGAATGTGGTGGCTCTTAAGTTACCCCACATTGGAGTCTCTAAAATCGTAATTCATACTCTTTTTGTCCTCATCATGATTTTCATGGATTACCTTGTCACCACCGGTAAACCTTTCTTGCAACAATTTTGTCAAACCTTCCTTCAAACCTTCCATGTTTGCTTTCAAACCATCCATCTTAGCTTCCATGCCATCCTTCAAACCATCCATGTCACCTTTTAGTTCATCTTTGGTTGCCCTTGGTGAGAGCAAAATTTGTTGCACTTGGTCTCGTAATTTTGATATATCATGTTGCAATTCTTCCTCTTCATGCGTCATAGTAGAGCAAAGCTTCTGAGGGCTTAATGGGCGTAGAATCCTTTTTCTTAGGAGGCAGTTTAGAACCCAATACTGATATCGATGCTTCAATATGCCCTTAGAATTGCTTCAAATTGATTTTTTCAAACAAAAGTTATGCAATTTAAAAAAAGAATACGCACCTTTTTCTTGCTTTTAGGAGCTCGATCTTGAAATGGTTGTAACTATGTAATTTCGGATCTCCAAGTTCTGAAATTGCTTCTTGTGGTAGCTCTTTGAGTCTTCTTTCCAGCCCCACAAGTCTGATTGAGGTTGGATTCTTCAAGAATGAGATATGCCAAATCTCCCACGATGACCCAATTATGGACTGGTTCTGTAGATCAAAGTTGTACGGGATGCCACTTGTCACTGTTTCAACCTTCGGCTCTAAATTTGATACACGAAAAACTATAGTTCGTGCACTTTCAGCCACTTTTTACCAAATTCAAATCTGATGCCTGAAGCGAAATTTATGATGATTTTCCCTAGGTCACCTGTTTGAGATTGAATTCTGGAGCTTGCAAAAACCCTAACTTCTTCAGATCGTATCTCCGAAAATATAGCGAGCCAAGGTCTGAAATTTTTACATGAAGTTCACCAAGATTTCAGCTCCACGTGGTAAAAATTAAAATTTCAGCTTCTGAAGCATTGTAGAAAAAAAGTTATAGCGAAAATTCCAAGATGGTCTGTTTGAATAATTGAAACCGTAGAATCCAAAGCTTTGATACCAAATGTTATGAAACCAACTCACAAAAAAGATAGGTCAACGGCTTAAAAATTATCATAAATGAAAAATTTGTGGATGATACTAACGAGAAGGCCTCCTTTGTATATATGGGAGTCTAAGGGGTTACAATATGATCAGAGCCTACACAACAATAATAATGTAAGGGTACAACATAATAATAGTGGGCTTCTATTGGACACAACAATAACAATATGGGAGCTACATGGGCACAATAATAAAAATAAGTGGTATATACTAGTGTTTTAGGGACCTAACAACTCTCCTCTTAGGTCCTTAGATTCTCTTGAAGCATTGAGCCCTAATTGAGCCTCTCCTTGAATTGGACTTGGAAATCACTTCATATCTTGTCATTTATCTTATCATTTCGGGTGATTTCCTTCATACCGGGACTCCTACCATCGGTGAAAGTCCGTTAAGAGCAGGGGACACTGATTGAGGTGACAGTGGGTCTTTGTCCCACCGTTGTCATCTAATCTAGTAGTTTCTCCTTATGCACCCCTCCCAGGACCCCTGCTAGATTGTGTGGCAACAAGGTCCATGATAACTCAAAAACCTTTTATCACCATTGGGTATGATTGAGGTCTGTTACCACAAAATCTAACACGACCTTAAGGAGGGGAAAACCTATGGGACAACTATTAGACTAAGTGACAACCATGGGACAATGACCCACTGTCACCTTAGTCAAAGTCCAATGCTCTTTATGGACTTTCACTAATGGGAGGAGTCCTGGTGGATAGATAATCACCCTTTGGTTGATGTTCTAGGTTTTGAGGTAGGACCTCTTAGAGGAGGTTCTATAGGGTATCTTGACACTTCTAGAGGTCTTTTGCTCCCTCCAAGAGACCTAGCAATATCTTGTATAGGACCTAGGGTTTTGTGAAATTTTGTGGTGAAAGGTATTGCCTAGATCAAGACAAGAGAAAGGGCTTCTTATGATTTATTCCAATGAATATTATGCTCATACAACCCTCAAAGAAGTCCCCACACCAAAAAAATACGAGCTAGTTTTTTCCCTTCTAGGGCACACCTAGGGCATAAGAATTTATGGATGGAGAACCATGAGAAACCTACCAAACTTGGAGATCATATAGACAAGACCTTAAGGAAGAGTGTTGCGCTCACGAAATCTAACAATTCACTCTGTAGAGAATTTCGCTTGATGCCCTAGCCTAGCCATCCAAGAAGAAGGGACTAAAATTTTAGGAGGAGAAATTATGGAGAAAAGAGAGTGTGATCACCAAATGGCTTGAGTTAGTGTCTTTTCCCTTGGGCTAATATAGTCTTAGATGCTTTAGATTGGCCAAATTTGACTTCAAGGAGGTTAAAAGTTGATGCACTAGCTACCAACCTTCAACAATTACCTACCATTAGAATATGGAGGTTTATGAATAAAAATAACATTTCATCACTAGGAACAATCATTGCATGTTATACCATGAGTAACATATGCAAGAGTCAACCAAATAGCTTTCAAAAATTTCTTCAACAAAATTAGGGCACATGAGCATTTACTTGAGTTGCAACAATTACATACATTAAACAATTTTAAATAAAGATTTCATTAACAAGAGAACTTACAAGAAAATCATGGAATATATCCAATCCATATTCAAGAATTAGCTTAAAGACAAGATAAAATATCAGCTCCAAACATCAAAGTGCATCCAAGATACTCCAATAGTTCACCAAAGAAAAGTGTGAATTAGCCAAGAAGGCCGAAAATCTCATTTGTGATGATGATCTCTCACAAATGAACTTGTGTTCTATTTATATGAGTCTCTCTAAGTTGAATTAGCCTAATTAGCCCCCACAATATTAAAATAATGAGCAAGAAACAAGCCTTGGTTATAAGCCCATCAAGTAGCTTTCGCAAATTATGAATTAGACATCCATATTCTAGCGGAATTGATGATGTCATGTTGAAGTAGGGCCAATGGAGGGTTGTGTTGAGTCCTCTAAGTGCCAAGATGTAAGAGAGGGCTCCATAAAGTATGAATTAGGGGATGGCCCTTAATTTTCCATGTGAATCATGATGTGGGGCCCCAAAGTGGTTTTGGGGTTCAAATGTTGGACTCATGGGTCTCTTGATGATAAATAAGCCTATAATGCTCCAATTCGAGGGATTTAACAATGGTGCTTGCCCTCCCATGTCTCACAGGGGTAAAATAATCCTCCTCTGGGACCTGGGTCAGCTGCCAAACCATGTGTACACTACCAAGCTGACTGGGGCATGCTAGTCCAAGTGCATCATCTTGTGAATAATCTACGGCAATAAGCAGACTGCTAATGGTGCCCATGATGTGAAATAATGCTCTGCACATGATAGGAGTCTCATGGCTCTCAACGCTTCCCCTAGGGTGTCAATATGATCCTCTGGTGGACTTGGGCCCCAATTAAGTTGCCGAACCCATGATGAAACCACCTTCCAATTACATATAATGTCCAATGCGCATCCTCACCTTTAGGTACAATAGTTCATTAGTGCATCTAAGTGAAACAAACTTGTTAGTCAAGAGCACAATGAAACTTCATATGGAGTTTCCCTTCCAGACTTGGGGCTTTGAGCTTGAAGTAGTAATGTTACCTCCCTAGGTAGGAGTGGTTAATAAACGACCCTATTAGGTGTTCCCAACCCTTAAGGGGAAAGACAGGTCCAAGGTACATCCTTCAATTGATAGGTGTCATGTGAATAATGGCAAGATGGATGGAGACACAGGGGTCTCAAGGCCATATGCCATGGGTACAAGGGTGGCAATAATAACGAATGTCTATATACTGGGTATATAGATGTAGGAGGGAGCAATCGTGAATACATGAGTTACCCCAACCTTTGTTTTTCCATCCTTCATTATTGCCTTTTTCCTTTTTATGATATTTTCTTTGTATTACTACTCGGGGCTCTAGGAAATATGAGCATGTTGTGAGACATATGCACCAACTTTTACCCCCTTAAGGCGGGGCAGTTCATTGCCCACCAGGGGTTGGGATGCACATGGGTTCCTTAATGATGTGGGGGTACTTGTGGGCCCTAGGAACTAGGGTGATGGCCATAATGATAAGGGGTAGAGCTTGTGTTTGGCTTTTGCCTACATGCTATATTGAATGTCTCGACCGTCTTTTGCATTTTATAATATTCTTTTCTCTTGTTTCTTGCTTGTGGCCATGATTATGCTTTTATCTTTCTTTTAGCTACGTCAACCTCTGGATCAATAGTTCTAGGCCTAACCCAAACATGTGGACAAGGGGATGGGTTGTGCCAGTGCCTTGTGGACCCAAAGAGGGAAAATGATGAAATAGGGTTTGTAATGTCTGAAGGGGAGAGAACAATGTGGAATGGGAAGATGGGACCACGTTACCAGAATTGGGGTTTCCCAAGTAGTGCCTCTCCAGGGGAGATCCCATTGGATTAGTTTTGAGGATTAACTCCCCATTTAAGGTGAGGGAACAAAACCCTTGCCAGAAATCCTTCCTCCTTCCAAGTCACCCAATAATCCATACCCAGTATGCCCAAGAAAAACAAGTATAAGCACCCAATTGCACAATGAAAAACACATCTTTAGGGTTGGATTTCCCACCTTCAAACATATGCTCTTGACAAATGGGCGAGGGGACATATGATTGATTTAGGGAGCGAAGATCAAATGACACAATACATCAGCTACATCGGTGGCTATTGGCTACCGGCTGAAGAGATGTTTACCAGAAATATTCTCGTATGGGGTCACCCATTTTTGGTGGGTAACAAGGTCAATAGCCCAAAATATACTCACATATGTTTGAAAAATACACTAGTTGCTTATTGCCCTAACATGGTCTCCTTACACAAAACTAACATTGCTATCTTGTTGAATGGATTGACCACCACCAACAAGTAATCATGCCCATGGTGGGTTTTGGACAACCCTCCAAGGAAGTCCATTGGCATGCTTTCCCACAGTGGACTTGGTATTGATAGTAGGGTTTATACTATGTAGTTCAAATTTTTAATTCACAAGCTTTCTAGTTTAGCAGCTTTGCACAGCCTCATTGCATCTTTGGCCATTGCACATAACCTTGCAAGCTTAACATAGTTTTGCTGACTCAAAAGGTTCTTGCTACGTTTGAAGTACATGCTTCTTGCATTAACTGTAGACGTCTCTTCTATTGGAATACACAACTTATTATGTTTGTATAGGATCCCATACTTCATGTGATACTCAAGGTTTGATTGACATGGATTCAACGACGCATACATTGTCTTGTTCAGATTGCTCCTCTACTCCATCAAAAGGAAAGTTCATAGTTGTTAAATCATTCCTAATGCATTGATTTTAAGGTCTTAACAACATATTGACTAGCTTATTGGTTAGTCCCTTCTTACACTTGATGATCAAGTTGAATTGGTAGATATAACATCCATTTAAAATGTTTGTACTGTTGCAACCTTGATTGGCTTTGCAAATATTGAAGAGGTTTATGATCGAGATTCACAAATATTTTCTTACACAAAAGGAAGTGTCTCCAGGAATTCACTCCCTGATGCAAAGCATACAACTCCTTGTCGTAAGTTGGATAGTTCAAGTTTTCACTAGAGAATGTTGAAGAAAAGTATGCAATGAGTTGTCCTTGTAATGTCAAAAATTGCTTGACATGAATATCTAGATGCCTCTACTTCAATATTTAATACTTTGTTCAAGTTATGTAGGCCTAGAATAGAGGTTGAACTTCTACTTTGATGCATTGATGTTTTATCTTATGCTTTTGTACATTGTAACTTCATTTCTCCTTTGGTTAAGGCATATGAAGTTGTTGCGGTAAATGAGAAGTGCCTAGTAAATTTCCTCAAATACTGGAAAACTCTGATTGACTAGTTTTGGTGAATGCACAATAGTTTCTACTTTGGTTGGATCTCCTTAACTGATTTCCTAAAACCACAAAACTTTGACAAACTAGTGGTTTGATAAATTCACACATCTTCATGTTTAATTGTTGTTAATTCCGCCTTTGAGTTTCCCACACTTTCTGCAAAAGTAGAAGGTGTTCATTCCAAGTCTTGTTGAACACAAGGATGTTGTCTGAGTGGACATAATAAAACGATCAATGTGTGGTTTGATCTATGGACCCCTTTAGGTTCTTTGCCTGCCACATCCGTTCACAAGTCAAAACCATCTCGGTTCAATGAGATATTGAGGAAGGGGTTTGTCGAATGCTAGGTCCATGACTAGATATGAGTGCTATCATTGAGAAAGGTCCTATTGTTGCTGAATGCATCGCTCCATTCAATTGAACGAGAAAGGGTTGGACTGTTTTGAATAAGTGTGTTTCGTCGAATAGGTTCCATACGACGTAACTTCGTTTCGTAAGTGTTCCCAGAATCAATAGCCTGACGAATATAGACAAATTGTTTCGGTTCATCTATCCACTATTGATAACCTATATACTAAGGATTTAGTTCAACGATCAATAGTTTACAAAAGAGAGGTCTGTCAAGGCGTGTTTCAGCATGTGCAGGTATCTCACGTAATAATTCATTAACTACTACTATTAGGTAGGGGCTCTTGATCCAATCCTATTGTAGCACTTAGCAATCCAATAGGTAGATCCTTGCAGGCAACACTCCTGTCCTTGCTCCCTTGCACTCTCGAAGTTACAGGACCCTCTTGTTTTCGTTTGGCAAATACTTAGTAAATAAGTAGTTTATCAACTTAGTAAATAAGTACTAAATTTCTCATGATTGAAAGTACTGTACGTCGTAATTTGATCTTTCGTGATCAAAATTCCGAGTCTACACATGTCCGTTTTTGTTCCCCTTCTATTATATTAGGTTTCATTTCATTTAGTCGCGTGTTCCCAAATTCCCCATTAGGGCCCTTCTATTATATTCCCTTCACCCCTATAATCTAATAGAAGGCTACCACTACTATTGCTAAAGGGGGGTGCCTCGTGAGGGTTGGGAAGATAGAAGGTTTGGGGGTGGGAAGTGGGAGATTAGGGTGAATTGGGTCATTCTCGTGACTTAGCTCTTCAACTCCAGTCCAGGTCGGGCTGGTACAATTAAAGCCCTAACTAATAAGCAAGTACAATAAAGCTGGACACTTTTCTTTATGAATTCCCATTCACAAGTAAGTGCCTTCAATGCGGTAGTGGAAAAGGAAGTACTATTCAGAAGGGTGCATGCATGAATGGCTTGAATGAGAATTCGATTTCCGATATGATGATATGGATAGGTATCCAACGAGATCATTCATAGATGTTCCTTTGCCTGCCACTTCTATTATATTATGCCGAGGGGCGCTATACATACCATGACCATGATTGGATCCCTTTTACCCAAGCTCACGTTGAAATCAACAATAACTTTTCCAAGTGTCTCTAGTCCAGCCACAAAGAAAGAGGAAATATTGTTGTTGGAAGGTGCGCAGACATACCAATGCACAAACCTCCTAGTTGCACCGAGATAAGCGAGGTAAAGGGAGCATTGGCTCGCGTTGAAAAAGTGTTCTGGTAAAAGCATTGACATCTCATATACCCAAAGTACTCTACATCTACCCTACATCTTATAATAGATAAAATGTGTTGTTGTTGTATTTAATTTCAAAGATATATAGTCCCTCACTTCCCCACATATTTTAGAGGAAAATAGTTGGGTAGAAACTTAGAAAGAAGTACTATGTTGAGGAATTCAACCCCACTTGTGATCTCGAACTATCTCAAATTCTAATTTGATGATATCTTGAATGAAGATCCAACTTGGTGAAGTAAATTGCTCCATTTAATTCATCCAACAATTTATCAATGACAGGAATGAGAAATTTATCTTTAATAGTGAGCTTGTTGAGCTCCCTATAATCTGGACACATACGCCATGATCCATCCTTGTACATCAATACTACTGGAGTAGAGAAAGAACTTTGACTAGGTTGAATTATACTAGCGTCTAGCATTTCTGCAACCATACGTTCAATTTCACTCTTTTGGGCATAAGGATATCTGTAACGCTTGCTGTTTGGAGGAACACTTCCTGGAATCAAGTGAATCTCATGATCATGATCACGAATAGGTGGGAGGCCTTTGGGAGTTTCAAACACCTTGGAATGACTATCCAAGACTTTTAAGTTTTTAGATATCTAGAGAAATAGATGATTTCGATTTTTGAACCCCTAGTGAGCATAATTGTGCAATTACACCCCGTTGTTCCTTTTTTCAGAATCTTTGTCATGCCATTAGAGCTGATTATCTTTCTTGGTTTCCCTACGATAGCCCTTAATTCAACTTCCTTTCTTTCCCAAAAAATTTCAAGAAAAATTCTTGAAAATTGAAAGCTATCGTGCCCAAAGATTGTAACTATTGGACTCCTAGTACAACATTAGGACCACCCATTGCAATGGAAAGCCTTCGACTATTCAATAGATATTCCCCCATGGTTAGCTTGATATTATGGCACTTTCTAGAGAAATTTATAGTTCCTCCATTTGCAACCATCACTTGACACTCTAGTGCTGGATATAGGAAGCAATTCAATTTCTTGACTATCTTACAATGAATAAAATTATGGGTACTACCCGAATCAATCAACACTATTACCTTTTTCTTTTTGACATATCCTTCTATCTTGAGAGTTTGAGGAGTGGTAATTCCTGCCAATGCATTACAAGATATGGTCGGATTCATTTCTTCTTTCTTTGGGGTTGGTTCTTAATTTATTTCCTCTTTTGATGTTTCTTGTTCTTTTTCTTCTCTTCACAGTCTATGTAGAATAATTTATTCCCAACATACTTATGACCTTTAGTGTATTTTCTATCACAACTATAACAAAGCCCTTTTGCTCTTTTTTCCTCCAATTGTTGTGGTGTCAACCTTGTAGGTTGTGGAAGACTAGGAGCAACAACAATTCCATCTTTATAGTTGTGAGTGGTAGACATCCTTGTTGCCATAATTTTGCTTTCAACTTTTCTTACCACACTGAATGGCTTCTCCAATGAATCAGGTTCCCAAAGGTGAACCGCATGTTAGATGTTATCTTTTAAAGTCTTTATGAAAACATCAATCCTATGCTCCTCTGGAATATCAGTTACCCTAATATTCAATTTTTGGGTCTTCAATGTGCGTTGCCATTGAACCTTTTTGTTTGAGATATATTAATTGGCTAAAGAAGGTGTTTCTCTTTGTATCTTCATAATGTGCTATCTTTTCCTTCGTAAAAATTGACCAGGTGACAAGTGGTTTATGAGAACAAAGCCATCTATACCATACAAATTGTGATTGGGTTCTAAATATAAAGATGCAATACGTACCTTTTGTGAAGGTTGCACATCCATGTTACCGGATCCTTGCCATCAATCTTCCTCATATCTATCTTTGGAATGTGGTGGTTCTTAAACCCCACATTGGAGTCTCTAAAATCGTAATTCATATTCCTTTTGTCCTCATCATGGTTTTCATGGATTACCTTGTCACCATTGGGAAGCCTTTCTTGCAACAATTTTGTCAAACCTTCCTTCAAACCTTCCATGTTTGCTTTCAAACCATCCATCTTAGCTTCCATTCCATCCTTCAAACCTTCCATGTTTGATTTAAACCATCCATGTCGCCTTTTAATTTATCTTTGGTTGCTCTTTGTGAGAGCGAAATTTGTTGCACTTGGTCCCATAATTTTGATATATCATGTTGCAATTCTTTCTCTTCATGCGTCATAGTAGAGCTTTTTGAGGGCTTAATGGGTGTAGAATTATTTTGCTTAAGAGGCATTTTAGAACCCAATACTGATAGCGATGCTTCAATATGCCCTTAGAATCACTCCAAACTAATTTTTCAAACAAAAGTTATGCAATTAAAAAAAAAAATTACACACCTTTTTCTTGCTTTTAGTAGCTCGATCTTGAAAAGGTTGTAACTATGTAATTTCATATCTCCAAGTTCTGAAATTGCTTCTTGTGGTAGCTCTCTGAGTCTTCTTTCCAGCTCCACAAGTCTGATTGATATTGGATTCTTCAAGAATGAGATATGCCAAATCTCCCACAATGACCCAATTATGGACTAGTTCAGTAGATTGAAGTTGTATGAGATCCCATGTGTCACTGTTTCAACCTTCGGCTCTAAAATTGATACACGAAAAACTACAGTTCGTGCACTTTTAGCCACTTTTTACAAAATTCAAATTCGATCCCTAAAACAAAATTTATAATGATTTTCCTTAGGTCACCGTTTGAGATTGAATTCTGGAGCTTGCAAAAACCCTAACTTTCTCAGATCATATCTCCGAAAATATAACGAGTTAAGGTTTGAAATTTTTACATGAAGTTCACCAAGATTTCGGCTCCACTTGGTAAAAATTTCAGCTTTTGAAGCCTCGTAGAAAAAAAGTTATAGCAAAAATTCCAAGATGGTTTGTTTGAATAATCGAAACCCTAGAAGCCAAAGCTTTGATACCAAATGTTATGCAACTAACTCACAGAAAAGATAGATCGACTTAAAAATTATCATAAATGAAAAATTCTTGGATGACACAAATGACAAGGCCTTCTTTGTATATATAGGAGTCTAAGGAGTTACAATATGATCAGAGCCTACACAACAATAATAATGTAAGGGCACAACATAACAATAGTGGGCTTCTATCGGGCACAACAATAACAATATGGGAGCAACATGGGCACAATAATAACAATAAGGGGGGTACACTAGTATTTTAGGGACCTAACAACTCTCCTCTTGTGTCCTTAGCTTCTCTTGAAGCATTGAGCCCTAATTGAGCCTGTCCTTGAATCGGCCTTGGAAATCACTTCATACCTTGTCATTTATCTTACAATTTCGGGTGATTTCCTTCATACCGGGACTCCTACCATCAGTGAAAGTTCGCTAAGAGCAAGGGGCATTGATTGAGGTGACAGTGGGTCTTTGTCCCATTGTTGTCATCTAGTCTAGTAGTTGCTCCTTATGTACCCCTCCTAGGACCCTTGCTAGATTGTGTGGCAACAAGGTCCATGATAACTCAAAAACCTTTTATCACCATTAGGTATGATTGAGGTCCGTTACCACAAAATCTAGTAGGGCCTTAAGGAGGGGAAAACCTATGGGACAACTACTAGACTAAGTGACAACCATGGGACAACTAGACTAAGTGACAACCATGGGACAATGACCCACTATCACGTCAGTCAAAGTCTAGTGCTCTTTATGGACTTTCACCAATGGGAGGAGTCCTGGTGGATAGATAATCACCCTTTGGTTGATGTTCTAGGCTTTTGAGGTAGGACCTCTTAGAGGAGGTTCTATATGGTATCTTGACACTTCTAGAGGTCTTTTGCTCCCTCCAAGAGACCTAGCGATATCTTGTATGCGACCTAGGGTTTTGTGAAATTTTGTGGTCAAAGGTATTGCATAGATCAAAACAAGAGAAAGGGCTTCTTATGATTTATTCCAATGAATATTATGCTCATACAACCCTCAAAGAAGTCCCCACACCAAAGAAATATGAGCTAGGTTTTTCCCTTCTAGGGCACACCTAGGGCATAAGAATTTATGGATGGAGAACCATGAGAAATCTACCAAACTTGGAGATCCTCTAGACAAGACCTTAAGGAAGAGTGTTGCGCTCACGAAATGCAACAATTCACTCTGTAGAGAATTTTGCTTGATGCCCTGGCCTCGCTGTCCAAGAAGAAGGGACCAAAATTTTAGGAGGAGAAATTATGGAGAAAAGAGAGTGTGATCACCAACTGGCTTGAGTTAGTGTCTTTTCCCTTGGGCTAATAGAGTCTTAGATGCTTTAGATTGGCCAAATTTGACTTCAAGGAGGTTAAAAGTTGATGCACTAGCTACCAACCTTCAACAATTACCTACTATTAGAATATGGAGGTTCATGGATAAAAATAGCATTTCATCACTAGGAACAATCATTGCATGTTATACCATGAGTAACATATGCAAGAGCCAACCAAATAGCTTTCAAAAATTTCATCAACAAAATTAGGGAACATGAGCATTTACTTGAGTTGTAACAATTACATACATTAAACAATTTTAAATAAAGATTTCATTAGCAAGAGAACTTTCAAGAAAATCATGGAATATATCAATCCATATTCAAGAATTAGCTCAAAGACAAGATAGAATATCAGCTCCAAACATCAAAGTGCATCCAAGATACTCTAATAGTTCACCAAAGTAAAGTGCGAATTAACCAAGAAGGCTGAAAATCCCGATTGTGATGATGATATCTCACAAATGAACTTGTGTTCTATTTATATGAGTCTCTCTAAGTCGAATTAGCCTAATTAGCCCCCACAATATGAATTAGACATCCATATTCTAGCGGAATTGATGATGTCATGTTGAAGTAGGGCCAATGGAGGGTTGTGTTGAGTCCTCTAAGTGCTAAGATGTAAGAGAGGGCTCCATACAGTATGAATTAGGGGGTGGCCCCTAATTTTCCATGCGAATCATGTTGTGGGGCCCCAAAGTGGTTTTGGGGCTCAAATGTTTGACTCATGAGTCTCTTGATGATAAATAAGCCTGTAATGCTCCAATTCGAGGGATTTAACAATTGTGCTTGCCCTCCCATGTCTCAGAGGGGTGAAACAATCCTCCTATGGGACCTAGGTCAACTGCCAAACCATGTGTA
This sequence comes from Pinus taeda, assembly GCA_000404065.3. Classification (NCBI taxonomy): domain Eukaryota; kingdom Viridiplantae; phylum Streptophyta; class Pinopsida; order Pinales; family Pinaceae; genus Pinus; species Pinus taeda. The sequence goes on from APFE031297892.1 coordinate 118,651, forward strand.
CACTGCTAAGGCAACTGGGGCATGCTAGTCCAAGTGCATCATCTTGTGAATAATCTGGGGCAATAAGCAGACTGTTGATGGTGCCCATGATGTGAAATAATGCTTTGCACATGATACGAGTCCCATGGCACTCAATGCTTCCCCTAGGGTGTCAATATGATCCTTTGGTGGACTTGGGCCCCAATTAAGTTGCCCAACCCATGATGAAACCACCTTCCAATTACATATAATGCCCAATGCTCATCCTCACCTTCAACTACAATAATTCATTAGTGCATCTAAGTGAAACAAAATTGTTAGTCAAGGGCACAATGAGACTTCATATGGGGTTACCCTTCCAGACTTGGGGCTTTGAACTTGAAGTAGTAATGTTACCTCCCTAGGTAGGAGTGGTTAATAAACGACCGTATTAGGTGTTCCCAACCCTTAAGTGGAAAGACAGGTCCAAGGTACATCCTTCAATTGATAGGTGTCATGTGAATAATGGCGAGATGGATGGAGACACAGGGGTCTTAACTTTCAAGGCCATATGCCATGGGTACAAGGGTGGCAATGATAAGGAATCTCCACATACTTGGTATATAGATGTAGGAGGGAGCAATTGTGAATACATGAGTTACCCCGACCTTTGTTTTTGCACCCTTCATTATTGCCTTTTGTCTTTTTATGATATTTTCTTTGTATTACTACTCGGGGCTCTAGGAAATATGAGCATGCTGTGAGAGATATGCACCAACTTTTACCCCCTTAAGGCGGGGCAGTTCGTTGCCCACCAGGGGTTGGGATGCACATGGGTTCCTTAATGATGTGGGGGCACTCATGGGCCTTAAGAGCTAGGGTGATGGCCATAATGATAAGGGGTAGAGCTCATGTTTGGATTTTGCCGACATGCTATATTGAATGTCTCGACCATCTTTTGCATTTTATAATATTCTTTTCTTTTGTTTCTTGCTTGTGGCCATGATTATGCTTTTATCTTCCTTTTAGCTACATCAACCTCTGGGTCAATAGTTCTAGGCCTGACCTAGACATCTGGACAAGGGGATGGGTTATGCCAGTGCCTCGTGGACCCAAAGAGGGAAAATGATGAAATAGGGTCTGTAATGTGCGAAGGGGAGAGAACAATGTGAAATGAGAAAATGGGACCGCGTTATCAAAATTGGAGTTTCCCAAGTAGTGCCTCTCCTAAAGCCATAGGCCAGTGGGGGAGATCCCATTGGATTAGTTTTGAGGATTAACCCCCCATTTAAGGTGAGGGAACAAAACCCTTGTCAAAAATCCTTCCTCCTTCCAAGTCACCCAATAATCCATACCTAAGATGCCCAAGAAAAACAAGCATAAGCACCCGGTTGCACAATGAAAAGCACACCTTTAGGGTTGGATTTCCTACCATCAAACATATGCTCTTGACAAATGGGCAAGTGGACATATGACTGATTTAGGGAGCAAAGATCAAATGACACAATACATCAGCTACATGGGTGGCTATCAGGGGCTATTGGCTGCCGGCTCAAGAGATGTCTACTAGAAAAATTTTCCTATGGGGTCACCCATTTTTGGTGGGTAACAAGGTCAATAGCCCAAAATATACTCACATATGTTTGAAAAATACACTAGTTGCTTATTGCCCTAACATGGTCTCCTTACACAAAACTAAAATTGCTATCTTGTTGAATGGATTGACCACCACCAACAAGTAATCATGCCCATGGTTGGTTTTGGACAACCCTCCAAGGAAGTCCATTGGCATGCTTTCCCACAGTGGACTTGGTATTGGTAGTACGGTTTATACTATATAGATCCAATTTCCAATTCACAAGCTTTCTAGTTTAACAACTTTGCATAACCTCATTGCATCTTTGGCCATTGCACATAACCTTGCAAGCTTAACATAGTTTTGCTAACTCAAAAGGCTCCTGCTACGTTGGAATTACATGCTTCTTGCATCAACTGTAAATGTCTCTTCTATTGGAATACACAACTTAATATGTTGGTATAGGATCCCATCCTTCATGTGATACTCAAGGTTTGATTGACATGGATACAAGGCCAAATACATTGTCTTGTTCAAATTGCTTCTCTACTCCATGAAAAGGAAAGTTCATAGTTGTTAAATCATTCCTAATGCATTGATTTTAAGGTCTTAACAACATATTGACTAACTTATTAGTTAGTCCCTTCTTACACTTGATGAGCAAGTTGAATTGGTAGATATAACATCAATTTAAAATGTTTGTACTGTTGCAACCTTGATTGGCTTTGCAGATATTGAAGAAGTTTATGATCGAGATTCACAAATGTTTTCTTACTCAAAAAGCAGTGTCTCCAGGACTTCACTTCCTGATGCAAAGCATAAAACTCCTTGTCATAAGTTGGATAGTTTAAGTTTTCACTAGAGAATGTTGAAGAAAAGCATGCAATGAGTTGTCCTTTTAATGTCAAAAATTGCTCCACATGAATATATAGATGCCTCTACTTCAATATCTAATACTTTGTTCAAGATATGCAGGCCTAGAAGAGGGGCTGAACTTCTACTTTGATGCATTAATGTTTTATCCTATGCTTTGGTACATTGTAACTTCACTTCTCCTTTGGTCAAGGCATATGAAGTTGTTGTGGTAAATGAGAAGTGCTTAGTGAATTTCCTCAAATACTGGAAAACTTTGATTGACTAGTTTGGTGAATGCACAATAGTTTCTACTTTGGCTGGATCAATCCTTAACTCATTTCCTACAACTACAGAACTTCGATAAGCTAGTGGTTTGATAAATTCACACATCTTCATGTTTAATTGTCATTAATTTTTCCTTTGAGTTTCCCACACTTTCTCCAAAATCTGAAGGTGTTCATTCCAACTCTTGTTGAGCATAAGGATGTTGTCTGAGTGGACATAATAAAACGATAATGTGTGGCCTGATCTATGGACCCCTTTAGGTGCTTTGCCTGCACATCCGTCACAAGTCAAAACATCTTTCAATGGATATTGAGAAGGGTTTGTCGAATGCAGGTCCATGGACTAGATATGAGTGCTATCATTGAGCAAGGTCCTATTGCTGGCTGCCACCATATCGGATTGACATGAGAAAGGGTTTGGACGTTTCGTATGGTGGTGTTTCGTTGAATAGGTTCCATACGACATACTCGTTCGTAACTGTTCCCAAAAATCAATAGCCAACGAATATAGACCAAGCGTTTCGGTTCACCTCTCCACTATTGATACCAATATACTTAGGATTTAGTTCAACGGTCATTAGTTTTACAAAAGAGAGAGTTTGTCAAAGGTGTGTTTCAGCATGTACAGGTATCTCAGAAATAATTCTATACACTATTAGTAGGGGCTTCTTGATCCAATCCTATCGTAGCACTTATTAATCCAATAGGTAGATCCTTGCATGCAACACTCCTGTCCTTGCTCCCTTGCACTCTCGAAGTTACATGACCCTTATGTTTTCGTTTGGCAGATACTTAGTAAATAAGTTCTAAATTTCTCTTGATTGAAAGTACTATACATCATAAATTGATCTTTCGTGATCTGAATTCTGAGTCTCCACAGGTCCATTCTTGTTCCCCTTCTATTATATTAGGTTTCATTTCATTCAGCTACACGTTCTTAAATTCCCCATTAGGGCCCCTCTATTATATTCCCCTTCACCCCTATAATCTAATAGAAGGGTTGAAACTTTAAGCTTATAATCTAATAGAAGGCTACTACTACTACCACTGCGGAAGGAGGGTGCCTCATGAGCGCTGTGAAGATAGAATGTTTGGCGGTGGGAAGTGGGAGATGAGGGTGAATTGGGTCATTCTCTTGTCTCAACTCTTCAAGTCCAGTCCAGGCTGGGCTGGTACAATTAAAGCCCTAACTAATAAGTAAGACACTTTTCTTTATGAATTCCCATTCACAAGTAAGTGCCGTAAATGCAGTAGTGGAAAAGGAAGTATTATTCAGAAGGGTGCATGCATGAATGGCTTGAATGAGAATCCGATTTCCAATACGATGATATGGATAGGTATCCAACGAGATCGTTCATAGATGTTCCTTTGTCTGCCCCTTTTATTATATTATGCTCGGGGGTGCTACACTTACCATGACCATGACTGGATGCTTTTTACCCAAGCTCACATTGAAATCAACAATAACTTTTCTAAGTGTCTCTGGTCCGACCAAAAGAAAGAGGAAATGTTGTTGTTGGAATGTGCGCAGACAAAGAAAGAAGAGGACATCACGGTTCTTTTGGATGAGAAAGATAGAATGCCTCTCAAGACCCTAGTCGAGATAGATAAAACAACACCACCAACCAAGGATGCAAGGGAGGAAAAGACAGATACAAAAGATAAAAAGAAGGATACAAGGAGCACTCTACGACAATCACATGACCCAAATAAGCAAGCACAGCTGCAGAATGAGTAGCAAGAGAAGCCACAAGAAATGGCAGGCAAAATAGGTGGCGATCGAAGAGAATAGCCCCACAGAAATTCTAAGGAAAAAATACTGCATGAAATTTCGAGGATGACAAAAAACAGGAGGACAAGGACGAAGAGCAACAAGACCAAGAAATGCGAGATATGTCCGACCCACCGACACCATGCAAGCAACGAGAAGACTTTCAACAACATATGGGAACAAAGATCCCTACCTTGTCGTTGGACTACAATGTAGCCATGGAAACAATCGAAAAGTTGAATGCTACTTCTACATATGTTGCAACAATGCTCAATATGATTCAATACAACCAAGACATGATGTAGTATATCACCAAGGATACACAAGAAGGGATCTGTAAAACAATGTTGTGTCTGTAAGGCAAGGGTAAAGAAGAAGACACTGGAGATGCACATAGTCAAGTAGAGACATCCATGCAAAATATTATCCTATTAACTATCATAAACCCCCTAGCTGGGAGCCACTCTAGTGCATCGCAATCAATGGATACCATCATCATGTCATCAAAGTAACTGGTTAAAGCCATCCTCGTCCTTAGGCATGGAAATAAGCAACTGACTATTTGCACTGATAGGGGAGATCCCATGGGATTAGGTTTGAGAATTAACCCCCCATTTAAGGTGAGGGAACAAAACCCCAGTCAAGAACCCTTCCTCCTTCCAAGTCAACCAATAATCCATACCCAAGATGCCCAAGAAAAACAAGTATAAGCACTCTATTGCACAATGAAAAACACACCTTTAGGGTTGGATTTCCCAAATTCAAAAATATTCTCTTGACAAATGGGCGAGGGGACATATGACCAATTTAGGGAGCGAAGACTTCTAGACCTTCGACCAAGATAACTCACCAAGTGAGGGCCAACCACCCATTCAAATACTTCCTTCTGCAATTCAGATTGCTTTTATTTATTAGGCCGAAAATATGAACAGAAAAATAGTGTTCTTTCCACATGTGCGAGTTTCTGAAACCAGGAGAGATGCCCAAAACAAATAAGAGTCCTTTTCCTTCTTGCTAACCTTCTCCTCTTCTTTGCTTTGATTTTCCTCGGACTTCTTCAAGATATGTGAACTTGACTGATGCCAGAGGAGGTCGAATGATTCTTCTATATATAGCTTCTTGGTGTGGTGCTACTGCCTTTTTGTAGAGCCGACTTGTTGGGTTGGCCAACCCATCACTTGGTGGTTTCTTGTCCTTTTTACATTCAAAAATAGTTTCTTTTACATTGAATCAAGAGCACGCACTCCAAGGGACTTTTACATCATGACCTTGACCTTGACCTTGTCAAAACTTGTGGGCACACAATGGGTGCCAAAACTAATAAACTAATCTATGGGTAAGAAAGCCATGATATTTTTTTTCTTTTCTTTTAAAATATAATTTTCTTTTCCTTTTCTTTTGACAAGTACATTGATTACATCAAGGCATGGTACATAAACAATTACGAAAGAGCGAAACTAGTTACCATTTTCAACACTCCCTCTTAACTAGGGAGGTATTCATAATTGACAACAACAGGTACATGGACAGTACAACCTTGAGAAGTTTTCATAAGAAGAGTCAGATTGGTAATACTTTTGTTTAGCATCATACCCCAACATTGTCACATAGCAAGGCCTTGACTAACAACTCTATCTTTCCATGAGATTAGAGCACAACGCTAGCGAGATCAATGACTGATAGACACCATCATCATTGTCTCTCAAGACACATACCCCGCTCGGGTGTTCACAGGGTATGTCCTTCTAGGACTATTCTTATCTTGGATTCCCAATCCTCAAAGAATATCGGTCCTCTGTGACTACTCTTATCTTGGATGCCCTAACTCTTCCTCAAAGAGTATCAGATGCTATATGCTTACCCAATCCTCCATTCTTTCTTCACAATATGAAGACAAGAATGATGTGTCTATCTCTCCCTTTTAACCAAGGAAGATAGACCCATTTCTATAAAAAAAGAATGTACCCAAACTCCCTCTTAACCAAGGACTTGTCCAAGCTCCCTCTTAACTAGAGACTTGCTTCCAAGCTCCCTCTTAATCAGGGACTTGCTTTCAACAACAACTTTCTTCCTTTGGTGGAGATCGTGGAGATCATGGGACCTTTAGTTGCTTGAAGAGGTCCTTCTTCCAATGTCATGAATTTCATCTTTATCATTATGGAACCTTCATCTTTTGGGACTTCTTTGTAAGGCATCGACCATCTATCACTTTCCTTCATGAACCATGTTAGTCATGTCATCCTTTTCTTCATCAGAAAGTGATCTTCTAATCCACTATACAACTAACTCTTCCAAGTCATTTTTCCTTTAGGATCTTTCATCCAACCACATGAGTGCTAGTTGTAGATAACATTTACAACTCTCTTTCGGTAGCTCTGTATCATTCTATCCAAATGTTGTTCAAAAATAAAAAAAATGAACATCAAGTCAAAGTTACATTTAGTGATGGCTTTTCATCATGACATCTTGCTTGCAACATCAAGATCCTACACATTCATAAGAACATATTCAAGAATTTCAATGTCAAGGGTCTCCTTTCTTTATAGACCTTATCAGGGTCTTCATGCCTTCTTTATGGAGATATCATGGCCAATTCTTCTAGTCATCAGATGATTTCCTTTTCCACATGACCATAGTTGCACTTTTCACGATCTCTTCTTTCTTTCTTCACATATTGCTCCTAAGAACTTTCATTCATAGTTCCTTTATTTTTGTGAACCACCTCATATTCCATATGAGGACATATTATGTGTATTTCATCTAGTCAATATGTGAATCATGCCTTCATGTATATTTCCAAACGGGGAGATCACTTTTCTTTGATCATGCTCATGAGATAGAGCATTTACCCATGCAACCATATGACGACATGACTCGACCAAAATACATGTGCACATAACTCTTTCCTTCTTTTGGTCATCTAGGCTTCCATCAACAACTTCCTTTCCTTGCTTGAAAGTTTTGCATTTTTTTGTCACCATACCATCATTCTTCTTAAACCATGAATCCCATACAAGATGGAATTTTTAGCGAGACACTTGCTTTTCCCAAGAGAGTTGAACCTTCTAGTGAAGATTCCAATGAAGGATCTTGATTATCCTCATCCTGCAAATGCTCTTTTCTAATAATGATGATGTATGATGAACTCTATGCTAGATGACTTTCTTCTACCCATAAGTGCTATTAATGCTTTTAATGAGGTTACCAAGAGCCACTTCATTTCTATGATGATTGCTACATCAATGTAGACTAATACTTCAACTATATTTCAAGCTTCTATAAAGATGTCACGAGCTGTTGCTTTAATTGTATGCTTCTAATATGATGTCATCTCTAATATGATGCATCCTATCATACTTTAAAGTTTACAGTGCTTTCTATTTGACTATAATTATTTAACCATGGTAGAGGTCTTCCACCTTCTACTTCTCCTTGTTATGAACCAGGCATCCACAGTCCTACAATTACATCTGAGGATCTAAGGGTCCATATAGTTCCCTCCTTCAATCATGCTTCTCAAAACAAAGGATCAACCCATCTATCTTTACTTCTTGTACCTGCAATATTTACTGACAAGCACCCCAAGCAAAGTATACAATACCAAAACATGATGTCAAGTTATCTTTCTATGGTTTTCATGGAGTCAAGCAATCATCCTAGGGTTTCTTAAGTTCAAACCCTAGATCATGTTATTTTATCTTCATGTCATACTAGGGTTTATCCATGCCCTAGAATTCTAACAAACCTTAAAAGTCAAATCTTAGGGAACAAGTACCTTAAGATTAGGGTTTCTAGTTTCTGTTGGGTGTGGAGCATGATTGTTTAGAGGTCTTTGTTTCAGTCGGATGTATACCCCAGGAAGTTTGTACACCCCTCCACGCGGGGTGTCGATCGGGGGCCAGCAATCCCCCAACGGGGGTTTCGGGGGCAGTGCCTCCGAAGCTAAAAACATATGTAAAATTGCCTTGTAAAAGTATAGTAATTTCTAGTCAATCTGGGCCGTTCATTAGGTTGATGATCTGACGATAGAACTTATGTTTAGTTTAGGGTTTTTTGCCCTAGAGGGCAACCCCTCTCTTTGTATGAGGGCATTGCATTTGAGGCTGTGTAATAGATGTGTATTCTCTGAGCGAGAAACAAAGAGGTGACACTGTGAGAGAAAACAGAGGATATTACAGCGTATCTGCTGTAGGTTGTGTCTCTTCATTTCGCTGGATAATAGAAAGGAAGGACTGGCTGTTCGGGGTGGACATAGCCCAAACTGGGTGAACCTCGTATATCTGTGTCTCTCTTGTTTTATGCGTTTTCTGTGTTTATATTTCTGCAATATTTTATGTGTTCCATTGCTCCGTAATATATAATTTTCTAACAACTGGTATCAAAGCTGAAGGTCTATTGGCTGATAAACTCGCAGGAAAAGAGGTTCCTCGTTCGAGTGGGAGCAATGGCGGAAGATGGTAAGTTTAGGGTTGAGAAATTTAACGGCCAAAACTTCTCGCTGTGGAAGATGCAAATGGAAGATTATCTGTATCAGAAAGATCTGTACCTACCATTGGGCGGAAAAACAAAGATGCCGACGGGTATAACAGATGAAGAATGGAACCTTCTCGATAGAAAGGCACTCGGAACAGTACGGTTGTGCCTCGCAATGTCAGTCGACTTCAACATTTCGAAGGAAAGATTGACAGAGAGTTTGATTAAGGCATTGGAGAAACTATATGAAAAACCCTCGGCCTTAAACAAGGTATTTCTTATGAAACAGTTATTTAATACGAAGATGTCGGAAGGTGGATCTGTTGCAGACCATTTAAATGATTTTAACACTGTTACAAGTCAATTATGTTCTGTAGGGGTAAACTTTGATGATGAAGTTAGAGCTTTGTTATTCTTGTGCTAATTGCCAAGAAAGTTGGAATGGTTTAGTAATGGCCATTAGTAACTCTGTTTTTGGATCTAGTACTTTAAAGTTTGATGATGTTCTCGGTGCTATCCTTAGCGAGGAAATGCGACGGAAAAGCTTCGATGAGACATTGGGTAATACTTTGAGTGCAGAGTTTAGGGGAGGAAAAATGGAAAGAGGAAAGAGCTCAAGATATTGCAGTAAATCAAGGAAAGGCAGATCCAAGTCCAGATCGGGGATAGTGTGCTGGAAATGCGGAAAGAAAGGACACCTGAAGAAACACTGTAGATCTTGGAAGGGAAAAGAAGGAGATGCACAACAAGAAAACAATCATGAAGCAAATGTGACTGGTGAGGTGTTACAAGATGCTTTGGTTCTTCCTTTCGAAAATATTACTGATTCCTGGGTGGTAGATTCAGGGGCCTCATTCCATGCCACACCTGATAAGAAATATATTCATGACTATGTTCAAGGAGATTTTGGACAAGTCCGTTTGGGTGATGATAAACCCTGTAAAATTGTTGGAATGGGTAAGGTTCTTGTAAAACTGCAGAATGGAAACCAATGGCTACTAAAGGAGGTAAGGCATGTTCCAGATCTGAAGAAAAATCTGATTTCAACAGGGCAGTTAGGCAGTGAAGGTTGTGTGACAACTTTCACAGATAAAGCTTGGAAGGTCACCAAATGAGCCCTGGTAATAGAAAAATGTAAAAAGGTTGGTATATTGTATTTATGCAATGGTATTTCTAACTTTGTTAATGCTTTAACTTCCAAAGGAGCAGATGCAGCATTATGGCATCATAGGCTCGGACACATGAGTGAAAAAGGGATGAAGATTCTTCACTCAAGGAATTTATTGCCGGGTTTGAAGAATGTTGATTTGGACTTCTGTGAGAATTGCATTTATGGAAAACAGAAGAGAGTCAAATTTCTCAGAGTTGGGAAAAGAAAAGAAGAATGAAAAATTAGAGCTTGTGCATACAGATGTATGGGGACCTGCTCAGGTATCATCTCTCGGTGGCTCTCGTTATTATGTTACTTTTATTGATGATGCAACTAGAAAAACTTGGATTTATTGTATTAAGAATAAATCTGATGTATTTGAAACTTTCAAGAATGGAAAGCTTTGGTTGAAAATGAGACATGAAAAAGGTTGAAGTGTCTTAGATCAGATAATGGAGGTGAATATTGCATCAAAGAGTTTGATAGGTACTATTCAGAGAATAGAATTCGTAGAGAGAAGACAGTTACAGGAACACCACAAGAAAATGGTGTGTCAAAAAGGATGAATAGGACAATCATGGAACATGCAAGGTGCATGAGATTGCATCAGGATTGCCTTTACAATTTTGGGCAGATGTTGTAGATACTGTTGTTTATCTCATAAACAGAGGGCCTTCAAGTTCCTTGGATGGTGGTATTCCATAGGAGGCATGGACAGGTAAAAAGGTAAACAACTCTTTTTTAAAGACTTTTGGTTGTGAAGCTTTTGTCCACATTAACAAAGAAAATAGAACAAATCTTGAGGCAAAATCAAAGAAATGTACCTTTATTGGATATGGTGTCAATGATTTTGGTTATCACTTATATGATTATGAAAATCACAAAATCATTAGGAGCAGAGATGTAATATTCAATGAAGAAGTCTTTTATAAGACTCGGTTGTCGGAAAAGAAATAGGAAAAAGAAAATAGAGAATACATAGTGCTTGACGATATCACGGAAAAAGTGATGGCTCTTGAAAATCATAATGATCAATAGCCAGAACAACAACCACCACCACAACAGCAATAGGTACCCTAAACACCTGAAAGTGGTGTTAGAAGATCTACCAGGATAAGTAGACCCCCTGAA